>WBMW01001501.1:0-29320 GCA_013396635.1 Penelope pileata
CTGAACCATTCTATGGTTCTATTATTTTAGAGCAGCCTGCATAGTTCCAATTACTCTGCAGTGGGCAGGGATGCCAACCACTAAATAAAGATGCCCAGGGCCCCATCCAACCTGGCCTTAAACACCTCCAGCAATGGGGTATTCAGAAGTTCTTTATGCAACTGTTTTCAGTGATTTACCACCCTTTGAGTAAAGAATTTTCCTCTAACATCTAACCTAAATCTCCCCTCTTTCAGTTTAAAGCCATTCTCCACTTGCCCTATCAGTATCAGACTATGTAAAAAGTCAGTCCCCCTCCTGCTTGTAAGCTCCCTTCAAGTACTGGAAGGCCACAATGAGGGCTCCCTGGAGCCTCCTCTTTGTCAAGCTGAACAAATCCAGCACCCTCAACCTTTCTTCATAGGAGAGCTGTTCCAGCCCTCTGATCATCTTCATGTCCCCACTCCAGACCCAATCAAACAGCTTAATGCCTTTCTTGGGCCGGAGGTCCCGGGTCTGGACACAGTATTCCAGATGGGGCCTCATCAGGGTGGAGCAGAGAGGGACAATCACCTCTCCCACTCTTTTGGCCATCCCTCTTTTGATGAAGCCCAGAATACAGTTTGCTTTCTGGGCTGCAAGTGCACACTGCTGGCTCATGTCCAGCTTCTCTTCCACCAGAATCCCCAAGTACTTCTCCACAGAGCTGCTCTCAGGGAGTTATTTTCCCAACCTGTACACAAATCTGGGATTGACGCAGAATATAGCTAAGTCCCACACAAACTTTCGCTCACCTCCCCCAGCCCTCCCCAGGTGGGACCGGGGAGAGAATTAGGAGAAAATACAGTAGAACTCATAGGTTAGGATAAAAGCAAAGGCTAAGACAGCAAATGAAGTAAAAGAATTAATAGTAATTATATATATATATACACACACAAAAATAAATGACACACAAAGCAAGGGCTCACCACCCACCAACCAATGCCCTGCCAGTCCCTGAGCAGTAGCCCCTCCCTGTCTAACTCCCCTCTCTTATATCTACATGATGTCATATGGCATGGAATATCCCTTTAGTCAGTTTGGGTCAGCCGTCCTGGTCCTGTCCTCTCCCAGCTCCCTGTGCCCCCTCCTGCCCACCCTTTTGCTGAAAGGGCAATACAAAAAGCTGAGACACTGAAATGTCTTTGTCACTATTCAACACTGTCAGGCAACAAGTATAAACAATCTCTATGTTATCAGCTTGTTTTGTCCCAGAAGTAAAGCATAGCTTCATACCAGACACTATGAGAAAAAATAACTTCTCTTTCAGCTAGAAATTAAGACACTCCAACATTGTTGAATCTCATCAGATTCCCATGGGCCCACTTGTCAAGCTGGTCCCTCTGGATGACATCCCTTCCTTCTGTTGTATCAACTGCACTACTCAGCTTAATGTAATCAACAAACTTGTTGAGGGTGTACTCAATCCTATTGTCTATATCATCGACAAAGATGTTGAAGAAGTCTCAAGATAGACCCCTGGAGGACACCACTCGTTGCCAGCCTCCATCTGGACTTAGAGCCATTGGACGCAACCCTCTGGCTGTGACCACCCAATCAATTTTTTATCCAGCAAAACATCCAGCCTTCAAATCCATATCTCTCCAATTTAGATATAAGGATGTTGTGTGAGACCACATCAAAGCCCTTGCACAAGTCCAGGCAGATGACATCAGTTGCCTTTCCTTTGTCCACCAACGCTGTCACTCCATCTTAGAAGGTCAACAAATTGATTAGGCATAATCTGCCCTTGGTGAAGCCATACTGGCTGTCTTGGATCACCTCTTCATCTTGAATGTGCTTCCAGGAGGATCTGCTTCATGATTTTCCTGGTCATGGGAGTGAGGTTCACTGACCTGTAGCTCCCCAGGTCTTCCTTTCTCCTTTTCTTAAAAGCAGGAGTGAATTTTCCCTTTTTTTAGTCACCGAGGACTTTGCCTAAAAGCCATGACTTTTTGAATATGATGGAGAGTGGCTTGGAAACCACATTATCCAGTTCCTTCCAGATCCTGTGATAGATGTTGTCTGGCCCCATAGAATCCCTTCATGTTGTTTTTCACATCCCTCATCAAGTCTGGTTCCATGAACAACCTTGTTTTTCCTGATCCCATCTCTACACATTCAGACAGCATCACTGTGTTCTTCCCAGGCCACCCATTCCTGCTTCCACTATCTTTACATTTCCTTACTTTCCCTCAGTTTGACCAGTAGGTCCTTGGTCAGTCATGCTGGTTTCCTGTCTCCTCTGCTTGATTTCTTATACTGGGAGATGGAGAGCTCTTGTGCTCTCAGAAAGGTGTCCTTAAAGAGCTGCCAGCTCTGCTCCACTCCTATGTCTCTAAGGACAGTTTCACAGGTGACCTCATTCAGTAATTCCTTAAACAGCCTGAAGTCCACTCTCCTGAAGCTCAGGGTCTGGGCTGTGCTCTTTGCCAGGCCCATATTCCTCAAGATAACAAACTTAACCAGGGCATGATTGCTACAGCCCAGACTGCCTCCAGTCTTAACCTCTTTAACGATCTCCTCTGCATTGGTGAGCACCACATAGAGTAATGCTTTCACATCTGGATGTTCTGTTCAACACTTGGACCAGGAAGTTATCCTCAATGAACTCCAGGACTCTCCTGGATTGTTTGCAGCATACAATGTTGCTTTCCCAGCAGACATCCAGGTGGTTGAAGTCCCCCATCAGGATGAGACCTTGCAACGCTTCTTGCATCTGAAGCAAGAAGGTCCCATCAATAGGCTTGTCAATAGGCTCCCCTTGATCAGGCAACCCGTAGTAGGCCCAGGCCACCAGATATCTTTTATTGGTCTGGTCCCTAATTTTAAACCACAAGCTGCTCACGATTGCTTTTTAGAGGCAGTTCCTCACAATCTCTCTACTTAACATACTCAGACACTTTCTGCCCTGCCTATCCCTTCTAAAAAGCTTGTAGCCCTCAATCATAGCATTCCTGATGTGTGATTCATTCCACAATGTTTCTGTGATCGCAGTTAGATCATAGTTTTCTAATTCCACCACATTTTCCTTTCCTCATTTCCCATGCAGCGTGTATTGGTGTAGAGGCACTTCAGCTGGGCTATTGGCCTTGTTACCTTCTTGGAGGAATCCGCCCAAATTCCCATGGGACAAATCTGAGAGTTTCCCCTGCTGGTTCCTAAAGTGACAGTGTTCCCTGGTTCTTTGTCACTCTGAATTACATCCCCTTCCCCCATCAAATCTAGTTTAAAGCTCTGTTAATGAGCCCAACCAACTTGCTGCCCAGAACATTCTTGCCCCTCCTAGACAGTTGTGTTCAATCCAACATCAACATACCCAGTCTCTCAAAGGTGTGTCCTAGATCATAGTACCCAAAACCCTTAGTGCAACACCATCCACACCGCCATTCATTCAACTGATCTCTTCTCCTCCTTCTACCTGGCTCCCAGCCACCAACCAGGATTACTGAGGAGAGTACTACCTCTGCTCCTGATCCCTCCAACGTCCTCCCAAGAAACATAAAGTCTCTTTTAATATTTTGTATTTTTCTTAGTTGCAGCCTCCTGTGACCCAGCTTGAGAGAGCAGAAGCAGATAGTCATCCTCTGGCTCTGTCATACGCAGTAGCCTCTTCCTGATGTCTTGAATGTGGGTCTCCAGCAAGCAGCAAATATCTCAAGAGAGATTATCTGGGCAGAAAATGAGTGCCTTGGTGCTTCTCAGTGAGGAGTCCCCACTTAGTAAGACCCTTCACATTTTTTTGGTGACACTAGTTCTGATTTGGGTCCTTGGTTGGACCAACTTAGTGTGGTTGTCCCTTTCCAAGCTCGAACCATTATCCACGCCCTCTTCTCTTTCCTTCCCCAAAGCTTCATATCTGTTGTTCAGATGAACTTCAGGGGCTAGGGGGAGGCTCTTCCTTCTCCTCCGAGAAGAGATGAGGGTTCAGCCCCCTCATCTTGCCTGTTTTTGCCATCCATATCCTCAAGGCTGGAAATTAGCTTAGCTTCTTCCCCATGCAAGAACTTAAGACAGGGTTGATGGTCTGTCTGTGCCACTGCATTATACCATGCATCAATGTCTCTCTCTCTGATTGCTGAGTACTTCTCAGTCTGGTGATTTTATCTGATTAATTATTGTTACACTGAAAGTGTTTGGGAGAAGGAGATGAAAATAAAGAATTAAAATAAATGTAAAGAGAGATTCTATTGTCTTGCTCTGTGCCAAGATTTCAAGTCGCTGAAAAAGGCTGATCTTGAGATTATACAGAGATCAGAAAATGTTTACAGATCTATTTCAAAATAAGGAAAATATTCAGCTCATATCCTATCTAAAATATAAATCACAGTTGCAGGATCTAGAAGCTCATAACTGAAATTCTGATCTCATATTTTAAAGCTTTTTCTTCCAAGCTGGCTACCTAGTAAGTTTTCTGGAAAATGGGTAATGGGATATTAATTTTAATTAGGAAAATAATATGTCTTTCATAACAACAAACAAACAACAACAAGAAGAAACAAACACCAAAAATCTAAAATGAAAGTTCAATGGAAGTATAATAATAGATGAGACAATCAAAAGGCTTCATGGATTTCCTTCTGATGCTGCTCTGGGTGAGATTCTGTTCACCTGAACAGGGGAGAGGGCACGTAAAGCCTTCTGAAGTTACATTTAAAGCAATTCTGACTGCTTGTTTTTCAGCAGCTATCAAAACTGCTCAGCTACACCAGAGATTCAGGTGAAGTCTCCCATGTACACCCGAAAGCACGTGCTTTGTTGTTGTTTACGTCCCCTCTCAAAGTTTGCTGTGCTACATGGTAGAGTGCTAACTGATAGAGAAGAGTTACTTGTGGCTTTGCTCAGCACATGAGGGTTTGAACGTCAAGTCCTGGGCAAGCACTCTTGACACAAAACCAGTTGTGGGTCCCCTAGTACAAGAGAGATGTGGCTATCCTGGAGAGAGTCTTACACAGGGACGCTAAGATGATGAAGGGACTATAGCAGTTTTACTGTGAGGAGAGGCAGAGAGAGCTGGGACTGTTCAGCCTGGAGAAGAGGAGGTTCATGGGAGGTCTTATCAATGTCTATAAATATCTGACAGGAAGGAAAAAAGAAGGGAGAGCAGACTCTTTTCAGTAGTGTCCACTTACAAGGTAAGAGGCAATTGAGAAAATCGAGAAATTGACAAATTGAGGAAAAAAATAAAGAGAATAGCAAGTGTGGTCCTTGCTCTCAGGAAGGTGAGCGCATAGAATAAAAAGTGAAAGAAAACAGAATCCCACAACTGTATCTTTCCTGAGCGTGAATGACTGAACCACTAACTTACCACCAGATTCCCTTTTACCTGGCTCTGTGACTACTGCATTGCTGAGGGGATAGCTGCTCAGAGCCTTTGTGATATTGCAGACCCTGAAGACAGGGCAGAGCTCAGACCTGCTCTCTTCCCACATTCAGATATTCTCACCATGAAGTAATGACCTCTCCTCTCTGTCTTTCCAGGTAAGAAACTGCAATATAAAAGGAGACAAAATATTTCCAGTTAATTCCTACTTTCTGAAAAAAAGAGAGAGATCAATTTTTAGCAAGCCAGATCATGCTCTGAGGGTCTCTGCAGACAAAGTGAGGAAAGGATTACCTGGCTTGTAGGGGATGGATGCATGGGTCTTTAAAGATGATGACCTTTCTTCATGGAACATTTTGATGCATTGTGTGCTGGCTTACTAACTTCACTGGAGTCACATACCAAACGTTGATTTGAAGATAATCATCTAAGTCAGGCTTAGTAAAATTCATTTCCTGCTACTGTAATTCATTTTTCCAAAACAGAGTAAATCCCTCCTCAGAAGACTACACTTTTGTTTTGTTGCACACCTTTATAGAGTTCTTGACATAGCAATATCTTAAAATATTTTTTAATCCAATATTTTTCTGACTCTGTGAAATAATTTGTCACTTTTAAATATTGTACTTAGTTCATAGATTTATTCTTCTTCTCATTATTCTCATGCATTTATTTCCTGAGAACAAGATTGTCTAGAAACCAACCTTCCATTTTACGTTGAAGTGCTTACAAAGTAATTCTTTACTCCTGAATTGTAATGGAAATAACTTTAATGGGAGATTAAGTCTAATAAAACTTTACACAGCCCAATAGCTCTGTTACTTTCAACATGACTGTTTACACTGTCAATATCTAAAGCAAACATTTCCTGACCCTTTTTTGGCTCGTTTTCATCATTGTGTTATATGTAATGTAATGCTTATATGCTAAGTCAGTTTGGCAAAGCTCAATTTCCTCTGAACATGTCGGTAGCTGAGGAGCTACTTTTCATGTCAGTAATTTTGCAAAAACAGCTCTGAAAGGGTAAATATGACTGGGTGTGGATATGCTAATTCCTAAAACTGCTTATTGTGGAAACTGTACAGGTACAATATCATAGTAACAGCAGATTGTTATGGATGCGTCATGATAGATTTTAGCATTACAGAGCAAAACACTTGTTTTGCTCTGCTTTGCTGTTTAACAATGAACTCCAGAAGTAAGGAAGATCCATACACACCAGGAAGACACATTTTTCTGCTGCTTAGCCTCAGGCTGTGGCTTAGTCCATAGCCTCATCAGACTAGTGTCTGCAGCCCTAACCATCATACAGGCAGATGACAGGTGCAGATTTGTTGTGTACATGAACCACTGTCAGGGCCAGAAGGGTAACTGCTACGTTCTGCTACTTTTAATATTAATGACTTTCCTAAGTAGGGTACAAACATATACTGCTACTGAACTACTTCCCCCAAAATGCTACTCAGAGCTAACATTATAAAGAATAACTCCTCCGTCTTTCGTATCATATACTCTTCCTCTTTGTAATGCTGCTTTCATTCTCCTAGACATCCTTTTCCTCCCTTTTCCAGCTCTATTTATCCCTTTGCTGAGTTTGTGATGACGCTAGTTCATGTTGCAGGTCTATTCCTTATGTTTCTGAATCATCTGAAACTTAATAGTCTCTTGTCCTTAGAACTAATAATTCCCACACCTATCACTCACCTTGCTCCAAAGCTCAGTTGTGTTGCTTAGACAGCAACAAATTTTTCCACTTACTGCTACTCCAGGGTTTCCAAAAGACTCAGGTCCTTCTTATTTTCTTTCCATGCCTCAGGTTTTTCCTTCACTCTTACTGCAAACATCAGGCATAAAATATTTCAGTCCAATTAGCTTGGATATGGTTCACATTCCAGCAAAACTTTCAGAGTGCTTATTTCACTTTGTCTTCATTCTGTCATCAAGTTCATCACTGCTGAGGCCACACCTGGAGTGCCGTGTCCAGTTCTAGGCTCTCCAGTACAAGAGAGACATGAACACACTGAAAAGAGTCAAACAAAGGGGCACCAAGATCATCAAGGGACTGGAGCATCTCTCTGACAAGGAGAAGTTGAGAGAGTCAGGACCATTCATCTTGAAGAAGAGGAAGATCAGGAGATGACATCAATGTCTATAAATGCCAAGAGGAAGGGTGTAAAGGAGATGGAACCATGCTCTTTTCAGTGCCAGGACAAGAGGCAGTAGATACAAATGGGAATGCAGGAGGCTCCTGTATCAACTGGCATAGGTTGCCCAGAGAAGCTGTGGAGTCTCCTCCTTGGAGATCTTGAAAAGCCTTCTGTACACGGTTCTGGGCAACCTGCAAAGGGTGTCCCTTCTTGCGCAGCAGTTGTACCAGATGGACCCAGAGGTCCCTTCGAACCTCAGCCATTCTTTTATTCTGTGAAGCTTCAGTTTGTATGACATCATACATTTAGGGTGATAGGCTACTCATCTTAAAGTGACATTTACTTTACTTTACTCTACTTTACTCTACTCTACTTGCAATAGAGAAAAATAAATACTTAAACTGGGGTTATATTTTGAATTCATCAATGCAAATAAAGTGTTAGATATGTGACAAATGCTTTGTTGTGTTTTTCTAAATGTTTTAAAAAACCTTAATGAAAAAAGATATGTTTAGTGTTAATCTCTGTGGAAAATCCAAAACCACCAAATTTACTCAATAGATAACAAAAATATTCACATACCTAAAAATGAATACACATCAAAGTAAAAGCAGGTTAAAAAGTACAATATAGAGGGTTACCGTATTTTTCCCCATTACTCTAAACTCAAATAAAAGTGAATTTCTAAGTTATATTTCAATTGCCACGTATTTGAGAAATACTGAAACTTTTTTTTTGGAGGGTGAATGGGATAGACAGAGTACACATACAGGGAAAAAACGTGTGCATCCTATTGGAAGGCTTTACAGAGGAACATATACATTCTAAATTAATTAAATGTAACTGTTATCTAGTGTCAAAGTTATATATATTTACAGTACATCTTTTACAGCAGTTCTTTCACATCTACGCTGGAAGCATAATTTACATCCTAACAAGAGTATTAATCTCCCTTTGAACTTGAAGAAAGGTGTCCCTTTGGGTATGATATATTCCTGTATATGGAGCAGTTTATCCTTTTGCAATTGCCATGTTAATTTTCAAAACTAAAAAATAGTACTTAATTTAAATTTCTCCATCCATAAGCAAAGCAATAGATAACACAACATTAAATATGTTCTAGCAAGCAAGTAAATTGTATTGATGGAAGACTTTAGATACTGTTTCAAGTATTTTAGTGAGGTGTTTTGAAACTCAGAAATAGTATATGAATTACATTAATTATACTAAAAGGAAAATAAGAGAGTTAAATATCTGTTACAAAACTTACATAAATTTGCATTTTTTATTGTTGGCCTAAACCTACAGACAGCAGTAGATACAATGTCTCAGCTGAGCTTTGCATTTCATTTTATTTTTCCTTATTTTCTTCCTTAACACTTTATTTCTATTATTATGTACTTCTGGTACAATATGAGAATGAATACAGAGTATTTCATAAAAAAAAATCTTACGACAACTGAGAAAGCTTCAGAGCTTTAAGGAATTTAGATAAATTTGGATAAGAACTTGAACTGTGAATTAAAAGCCTGTAAGCTTTGGAACACTTATCTTAAACAAGCTGAAGATCCAGCCATTCCTTTATTTATTAATTTTGTCTATAAACAAAGTCTCTTTCTCTACTTTTTAAACCGCTTAAGATCAGCTTTTTCTGGAAACATTCAAAAGATACTTTTTACAAGTTACAACATAAAAAAAAACAGAGTGCAATCCTCAGAAACCATGCTTGACCCTCATTATTCCAAAGAATTTGAAAATTCAAAAATGTACACATTAGCAAGGGATACACAGAAGTAAATTACAGAACACTTATAATCTCCCATCTGCATGTACTTGTCACTACACATGCATAATAGCTCATTCCACAAGAGATGCAGAAGGACGTATGTATGCATCCAGAATTAAGCCATCAAGCAGGAGACAGTAATGCATTCACACAAATAATAATTTTCTGATAATTGCTTTACAAAAATATCATCAATTGTTTAAAATCTTTCACAATAAACATCTACTTTTCAGCGTGTTAAAGACTACAGATTAAATTGTCTGGGCCAATGAAGTGCAGAGAGACAAATAATTTCAAGACTAGTATTTAAAAACACGTGTGCTAGATAGAATAATGACAAATAATACATAATTCATAAAAGTTGCAAGGTTTATAGAAGATACAGGCCTGGGGTGCTGCCTAAAGGAGCTGTCATGGTACCTGATCCACCCTTTTTTCAGTCTCAGGAAACTTCTGGCATCTCAGATGATACAGGGAATTCTGCAGAATTTTAATTTCAGACCACAGGGCCTGAATTACTTCTTCAACTGTCTGTGGAACATCATTTAAGACTGTCATTCTGCAGGGAGTTTTAGTATCAGCTGTCACTCATGATGATGTTGTTGTTTCCCTTTGCACATGTGAGGCATAATTAGCAGTGCTTAGTAAGCTGTATCCTCTGGTTTGGCACTATTCTGCTTTATACTGCACCATTTCCTTTTTTTTTACTGACTGAAAAGGCAGAGGAATTATCTTACTACTTTGTGTATAGGCTTTCCTATAATTGCAGAATGCAGGCACATTCCTTCCTCTGTAAAGAATCTACAGTGTCAGTTAGTGAGATCACTGAACATAATCATAATTAATTTCTGGCTGATTGACAGGCTAATTCTTTCCCAGAATAATATGCAAAGGCAATTTATTAGTCAGTGCTAGCCACATGTCTAAATAAATTGTGTTAAAGATGTCCAAAGCAGAGGTTAAGTTTGCACTACTTTAAAAACTTGTGCTATACTTCATACTGTTAAATCAAAGCATGACCAGTTAGATTATTTAATCAAAATTGATCCGGAGATTAATAAAGGTTTTTCACTTTGTTTTGAGTTTTTTCCCTGAAATATGCATCCTTAAACTATGTTGATCTAGTGATTCTTTGTAAAAGAACAAAATAAGCCCACTAATCTTTTGACACTTAAAAAAAAATTCAAAAGTTATTAATAATGTAAAAATATTCTATACCCACATTTTTATTAATTTACATTTTCATTTAAAACTAATTCTTTGAAAATAAATCACATTTCAATATGTATCTCACAAAATACAATACGCCCAAATCACATTCATATCATTGCTACCCCAGTAACACTTCTTGATCAAATCAAAATTTATTGTTTTCTAATCAAGAATGTTAACCTTTCAATTTTTGTTCCAGTTTGGAATTAAAAAAAGGAAAAATATTAAAGAAATTGTAGTTTTCAAAAAGATGTATTGTTTCTATTCATATGGAAAATTGATATCTTACTAGAGGCAAATTAATTGATTTTATGAGTTATTTTCTTCATTTACTGCAATAAAATTTCAGTTGTGTACCCAGAGGGCTTTTAATATACACTTATAATAAAATAGAGAATAGCTTGTACCAAATGGTAGAAAATGTGAAAGTAGCATAGTTTGATTTTGAAGTTCTATATATCATGACTTGTTGGTAAATCTATACACAGGAGATCAGAAGGACACCTTGTCTGCCACATTTTCCACCTAGATGCTTGCAAGAGTCTGACTACCTCAGAGGTGTCAGAGGGGTACAGCTTCTGTTAGTAAATCACATGTTAACCTATGTCTGTTCATAAGTGAGCAAATGTATGTGTATGGCATATATAACCTGAAGGTGAGAGCTTAGACATTTAAATGAGCCTTGTCTGTTAGAAATGTTACTAGCATCACTGAAACCAGTAGAGCTACATCAGTTGGTACCAGAACAGAATCTTCCTATCAAGCTTTATTTTAAAACATAGGTGTTGTTGTTTTTTTAATTCATATTTCATAAGCTTCACATTTTTGTGTATTGTCCTGCACATTCAGGGATATCTTCTATTCAAGAACTGGAAATGAAAAATACTGAAATAATCCAGAGGTCTGTACCATGAGGAAGAACTGCAAAAAGCTGCAGTAAAAAGTAATATATATATGTATGTATAGAACTGCATTGCTGATTCTGTTTAATATCTTCATCAATGACATTGATCAAATGTGCCCTCAGCAAGTTTTCAGGTGATATGAAGCTATGTGGTATGGTTGACACACCTGAGAGATGGCCAAAACAGGCTTGAGCAGTGGGCCCAGGACAACCTCATTAGATTCAACAAATCCAAGTGCAAGTTCTTGCGCATGAGTCTGGGCAACCCCCACTATCAATACCAAAAAAGACTTGAAGGTAGTGGTGGATGGCAAGTTGGACAAGAGTTTGGCCTTGCAGCCCAAAAAGTCAACTGAATCCTGGGCTGCATCAAAAGAAGCATGGCCAGCAGAGTGAGGGAGGTGATCCAGCTCCTCTACTCTACTCCTCTACTCTAGCTACTAGATCTAGCTCTACTCCTCACACGCTGGTGAGACCTCACCTGGAGTACTGCGTCCAGACGTGGAGTCCTCAGTGCAGGAGAGACATGGACCTGTTGAAGCACATCCAGGGCCACAAAAATGATCCAAGGGACGGAACAATTGTTCTACGAAGACAGGCTGAGAGAGCTGGGGCTGTTCAGACTGGAGAAGAGAAAGCTCCAAGGTGACCTGATAACAGCCTTTCAGTATTTAAAGGGAGGCTACAAGAAAGAATGAGACAGATTCTTTAGCAAGGTATGTGGTGATAGGACCAGGGGAAATGGCTTCAAACTAAAAGAGAGAAGATTTAGATTGGATATAAGAAAAAGGTTTTTTACAATAAGGGTAGTGAAGCAGTGGAAGAGGTTGCCCAAAGAGGTGGGGGATGCTCTGACCCTGAAGACATTCAAGGTTAGGCTGGATAGGGCTCTGAGGAACATGATCTAGGTGTAGGTGTTTCTGTTTATTACGGGGGAGTGAGGCCAGATGATCTTTAAAGGTCTCTTCCAAATCAAATGATTCTATGATTCTATGAAGTGCCTATGTATGTACATTTTATTTTACATATAAATATGTACATGCTATCATTTATGCAAAATAAGATGTTCTTACTCATTCAGCAGTATGAAGTTCTGTGATAGAACAAAATATTTCATTTTCACTCATTTTAAATCTATCTGTTATATTGCACAAAATATCCTCCAGTTGATTTATAGTTTTTGTTTTGTTGTTTTTTAAAAAACATATTTTATAATTAAACATTTTGAAAAAACATCGTTAATATTAGATATAATAATCTAAAATCAGTTTGAATATAAGATCCTACTTTATAAACAGGTCACAATTGTCTTAGTTTCTAACTGAAACTTTCTCTCTTAGCGTCTGGTACAAAGCTCTGTTTTGGTTCTAGAAGAAAAACAAGCCTGATAACACCCAGCAGTGTTGAACAGAGCCAAGGACATTTACATTCTCAGCTCCTTGTGTCTCCCTGCCAGTGAAGGAGCTGGGGGGGGCAGAGGGAGGTAAGATGGGAGAAGAACGGGGCAGCTGACCCAAACTGACCAAAGGGATATTCCATACCATATGACATAATACAACATAAGGAAGGGAAGTGAGCTGGGAGGGCCTGTTTAGCTTGGGGATTGGCTAAGAAACGGTCGCGGTTGGTGAGCAATTGCTTTGTACAATCATTTGTTTTGTATATAATTATCATTACTGTTATTTTATTCTACTTTCCTTTTTTGTTAGTAAATAGTTTTATCTCAACCCACAAGTTCTACCTTTTTTTTCTCAATTCTCTCCTCCATCCCATCTGGGGGGAGGTGGGGGTGAGCAAAAGGCTGAGTGGTGTTTTCTGGCTGCCTGCTTAATCCACAACAACAATTATGATGGGCAATAAAATGCAGCCACCATTTCCTGATTTGTTTTTTCTCCTCAAAGTTTTCTTTTACTCCACTTCATTATTAAATATTATTAAAACCAAAATGAAAGAAAACACATTTTCCTCTGGTAGTCCAGGCATTTAACATTCCCTCTGAAGTTAATCAGATTGTGTCCCCCACGATATGCAAGGAACTCTCTGAGGAGCACAGAAAGTACATTCTATTGTTTTTACATGGCATTTTTAGACTGCTTCCTGGAGGAAATCCTTGGTCCAATAAATTTCTTAATCACTTTGAAAATATGCTTAATTTTTGTTTGCTTGGGATGTGTTTTCTTTTCTTTTTTTTCTTTTTTTCTTTTCCATGGAAAGGTGTTTGAAGTCCTTAAATTTACCCCTGGGCCCAGCAACCATCTTTAATTCTCAGTTTTAATCCCTGAACACCCTTAATCAAGCCTTCAGTAGTTTTAATTAATATTCAACATCTTATTTAGGATTACAATTTTTCTATGATTGTACAATGAATACAGATTGTGAAATACTCATCGTATAACCACAATTAAAAGAATAATCCTTCCAACAAAGTTTAGAGCAGTTTAAACTACCCTGTATTTAAGAGAGCTAAGTGATTGAAAAGGAGATTTATTGCTTGGCCAAATGTCTTGGAAGTTAAAACAGATTTTTAAGTATTCTCAGGGCAAAGGAAATTGCCATGATGGACCAAATGTGAAATCTGTCAGATTTGATAGTCTGTATCTTATCATGGCCAGTTCAAAGAGTTTCACAAAAAAAAAGTCTAAGAACTTCACAGCTGGAGATTGTAGAAAAATCTACAGTTATAGTTAGATGTCGTCCTGATCTTTGATATCAGGGAAAACTTAAATCCTGAAGCCTGAAGCTAAATATCTCTTCAATAAAATTCGTATTAATTATAAAAATCCCTTGTACTCTTGATATCTATCTGAAAGTCTAGCTTTTTTGGTTAAGTTTATGACCTCAGAAACTACAGTCTCCAGAGGACTAAAAGATTTACAAAAAGAGCAGGATAACCGGGAATGAATTAAATATTTAAACATATACATATTCTTTATGATAAAACCAGCAGTGATGAATAAATGCATACAAATGCACAAAAGATGTACCGAAATGCAATGCATCTAATTCTTCTTTTCCTCTGTGACTGGAGTGTCCCTTTATGAGGCTGATTAGGTAAATTATCATAGACTTACAGAAACTGTCTGACCAATTCAGTAAAAATATTTGTATTTAAAACATGTATTTTAACCCTATGAAATTATAGAATTAGTGGAGCTTGAACTCATATGCAAGGATAAGATAGTTAGAAGTAGCACTGGTCCATGCTACTCTCTGGCAATCTCTTTCCTTAGCTGAGTAGATTACATTCACAGTCCTGTACAGGGTCCCATGGGCCTAATGTAGCATGCACTGCCCTTGAATGGGCTTTTCAGGAACATAAATGTTTTTGGCCTAGATGTAATACTTCAGAGTACAACATTTCAAAGGCTTTCACCTGTAACAGACTTTTCACATTTCAGAACGTTTTCTAGCCCTTTTTTTCCTACTCTGAGCAGCAGTGTGTATTTGGACTTTCAGTGTTATCCTACCCTTTTTTGGCCTCTCCACATCTCTCTGAATAGCAAGCATTGTGTCATTTCCTATTCAAAACTCCTTTTTGGTGTTTTCCCCACTTTGAATTCATTGAACATATTAAACTGCATTGGTACAAACCTCATAAAGTAACTTGAGAGGGAGGTATTCGTATTTTGCAAAAGCAAATCCTCCAGTGCAAACAATTGAGTGTCTTAAGTCAGTTGATTAGGAAAATATTGTCACAGATTTTCAGAACACACTGAAAAATGTCTTATCTTTCAAAGGATGAGTGGGAGAAGAGCTGAAAGAAGGGAATTAAACCATTCAGAAGAGAGTTTCCTAGCAGGTGCATCTATTTGCGCCACCTCACCAAATGCACAAAAGCTAATAAACAACCAAAAATTTAAAATATGTCTCAAGGTGATTTATTAAGTTACACTTTCACTAATATATGAGGATGTCATTAAAAAACTAAAATATTGAGAAGTTTTCCATGTATGAGACTTTAGCCATTGTATCACACTGGGATATAGCCTAACATTGATTGCAGGGGAGTTGGACTAGATGACCTTTAAAGGTCCCTTCCAACTGAAATTATTCTGTGATTCTATGATTGCTCTATATCATACTGGGAGACTACCTAAAACAATGCTATGTTGTCTGTCATTAGTTTTCAGTGTAGGACTTTCTGCAAATTTTCAAAGACAATAATGAAACCTGGGGATTGTAAGTTTTTGAGCAACTGAGTCATCAAAACATCACAGATGTTCATTACCATATGAATTTAGCACAATTTCTAAATCCCCAGTTCACTGTTATCTCTGAATTTACCCTTTGTAGTGAATGGAAGAAAACTGTTATTTTATTTATCTGAAGACAGCATTGTAATAAGCAAAGTGCTGGAAATAATTCTCTGTAGCATAAGGCTTTTCAGTAAGGAAACATTTTTTTGCTTTTAGAGTGAGGATGTAATAGTTTTTAATGGAATAATTTATTTTTAATTGTTATTTCTTTCCATCTTAAAAAAAAAATCAAGTTTCACGTGGGTGAATAGAGAATTCGTGAGATATCACATAGGTTTTATATCCTGCTTATATTCTACCTAACTGTGAGGAAACTGAGGGTGATGTGTACATAGTCTTCTGAAGGCACATGTAAGGTCAACCACAGAGCACCCTGAGGCGATTCAGCTCCAACCTTAAAACTACACGGATGAGAGAGGGGCTTGTTAGAGATGGTGAAGAGCTGTGCTAGCAGTTGCAGCACAGACTCGAAAATCAGACAAAAACCACAGGTCAATAGAAGAAACCTTGCTTGCAAAGGCCGTATGTGCATATTCTCAGGAACTTCATTCACCTATGGCCTCAAATTGTTAGTACCCATTCTTGAGCAGCTTTGGCTGAAGACAACCAGCACTCTTCCATACATTTCCAGCAGTTAGCTTGGGCCAGAGCAGTTCTTACAAAGTTGTGCTGTTTCAGTAGGAAGAGATTCTGGTAGCATGACCACAAGCTAGCACAGCTCTTGGATGTATTTAAATTAAAACCTCAATGTATGCAAAAAAAGTTAAAAAATATAGTTTCCTCTTCCTTTGCCAGCTCCTCTCTCTTCATTATTTCCCCTTTAAGCCTAGCTAAGTATTTTCCTTTAATATGCCCTCTGTTTCTCTACGCCAAACTTTTTCAATACGCCTTTCATTTGTTTATGTCATTATAGTGTGTTTATGACTATTACAAAAATATGTTTTAGACAAAGAAAACAAAAAGCTACAAACAGAACATGATAAGGAGTTCAGACATTGGCTTAATATTTCAGGAAATTAAGATTCAGTGAAGGCTGAATGCTAGAGAAATTCCATAAAAATGCAAAATAAGAGTACAATTCATCCACCCTGGGATCTTGACTGTACATAGTCCTGTGTACAGGTAGGCATCAGGCCACATGATGGATTCACATGGTTGGAAATCTGAATATAGAACAAAGGAGGCCTTTCTACAAGTACCAGTTACACTTGAAACTTTACATTGTGATTTTGAGAAGCAATACATTTCTGATTTTGACTGAGTTTGATATTTCTCCAAGACCTGGTGTAATATGATACGGGAAAGAAAATTTGATTGTTGATCATAATAGTATCAGCGGGAAAAAAAAAAGGCAATATGAGACATATATCTGCAATGGGAAGCAATCCCTCTACACACAGTTATGTGATTTTTTTACTAAAGGTTGTTTGATTTTAGCTGTAATAATTGCTTTCTGTTTACTAAAATACTTCTGAATAATAACTTTATGCAGATTTCTTCAGTTGGACTAATTTAATTTCATCTAAGATCTATCATTCTGACGAAGTGATTTTTTGGATCAAAGAACACTAGATACTTGGTTGTTGGAATAGAGTATTAATTTATCTAAAATTACCTAACTAATGTCTAGTGTGTTATGTCCAGGACTTCATTAGAGTTTTATCGAGTTTGCTGTGTTTTCAACAGCTCAAGGGGAAAAAATGAGGCTACTATCTTCATTAAACCGAATAAATGATCAAACTTTATGGCTGTGGCTCTCTTTGTTCTCCTGAAGCCATATTTTCTACCCTAATCACTAAACTCAATAGGCAAACTTTTTTCAGTCACATTGTGATGTCTAGAAGTTGAATGAAATAATGAAAATTGCAAAACTATCCTGAATAAATAGAGGGAGCATGAAAGTGTTAAATCTATTTTGAACTAAAATTTCCAGTTCCTATCTGTAGTGGATTAGAAGGCTTTTGGTCCTATAGGGACCAATGGCATTGACACAACTGTTGTGGTATGTACTCACAGGGAATAATATGACTTTTCCAAATCAACTCTTTTCCCACTGCCTAAATAAAATGGTTGGTACAGAGTCAGACAACATTCACTAGCTTGGGGACTGACACCTAGATGAGATATGAGGCTTAATTATTTCACAGCACTAATAACATGTATGACACAAAATAATCAACTTGATAAATGTTGTAACTGAATAATTTATAATTTATTTATGATATGATCATATGTACTTTACATTTGTTGATAAGTAACTACTTTATTTCAAACAGAAACTGAAAGTTTCAGTGGCTGAATTATTTCAGCCAGAAATCAGCTCTCCAGAACACCTGGAACTAAATAGAAGTGATAGACTTCATAACTCCCTTATTGCTATCCTGTAAGTAAAACTCTTGCTTGCTTTTTTAATGATTGAAACATTTATTTTGATAAATAACACTATCACTGATCTTTCAGTATTTGGTATACTCAGTAGGAGATGGTCTGCTTGATGGTTCACTCCACATGTCTGATGCTCAAGAATCTCCGGTGCTATTGTTTTATTTCAGTCCTCAGGGACTACTATTGACCAGTATCCTCTCGTATTCCAGCTCTATACTTTCCCTACCTGCTGAAAGATACTTTTGTAACCTATCCCCATTTCAAATATAGTTTTTATACTCCAGAAAATACCAAGTTAAATCCTAACCAGCTGAGGATATGTCCCAATTGCTTATTCTGTGGTAACTATTGCCTAGCACTCCTGCTGAGGCAAAAGGCCTTGCCAGTGCCTGCTGCAGTGGACTATGTCTTAAAGGCACACATTGATCGTTAATTAATACATTATAATTTAGAAAATGAACTTCAAAAAGCTCATTATATTGACACAAATCACTCTATTCAGTTAAATAGAATGACAGTTTATTTAATAATGATCACAATGTTTATCTGTGTTTTTTTTCCCCCTTTTTAACAGCATTCTGATTAGAAAAATATATTTACTGTTGGCAAAAACAATTCAAATTGACTCTTTATGAAACAAAACTGCATGAGTTGATTTGACTCAGGCTTGTATTGTTTTCTGAAGGACAGGAGAAGCTGGAAGAACAATCTGTTTCTTTAAGGAGCAAATCCTGCGAGCCTTACTGTGTAAAATAGTAATAACTGAAGAAAATACCAGTTTGGTTGAATGAGGATTGTAGGATTCAGCTGAGTTCACAGTTTTAAGGGTATCTTTTCTTTTTAAGGATGATTGGCCCTCGTGAAATGTGAGGAGCAAACAACATTGCAGGATTTTTCTGGAAGGAAACATCCTTTTGTATGATCCCCAGATTAAAAGCTGTCATGCAAATTTGAATAGGTTTTACCCTCCACCCCTTCAATGGCTAGTTTTCTGAAACTACAGAAGTCTCAAACAAATTCTTTACAATTCCCTAAATAAAGTCATCACAGTGTTGGCGTAAACAGCACATAAACAGAAATGAGCAGCCCTTTCCGAGAGCAAAAAAACCAATGCTGTGAAATGTTATTACAATGTTATTATTGAGTGCATGTCATCATGTCACCATGATATGTCCTTCCAGTTTAAAATGGTGCTTCAAACTGAAGATTTCTCATTTATGATATATTAGCTTAAGTATATGAGTTGTTCTGTGGAAGAAGTCTTACCAGTCCATCAAATGTAATTAAAGGCAGAGAGTAAACTTCAAAGACAAAATGTGAATTGAATTGAAATTAAAAAGAAAAAGAAAAAAAGAGAAGAAGAAAAGAAGGAAGGTAAAAGAAATCCTTTCATTTGGGAGTATTACAAAAAGCATCTATTAATATCACCTTGCAGAGAAGGCTTTAAGAATGACCAGAAATACAGACTATCTCCTTATATTTTATTCCACTTTAGACAATTGATGTAAAACATAGATAATGCTGCAGCATTTAGTTTAAATTGTGTGTTCTTTGTGGTATCTTATTATTAGGTGAATAACATGTTCTACTAATAGCTTGAATATTTATTGTTAAAATTGTCACCCCTACCCCCCAGTGCTTATTTTTTTCATTGGATAACTTCTATTGCTAGTCAAATAATTCATTCTTTTTGTACATTGCTCTTTTCTAAATAGCTGCGTCAAGTGTTCAGTTTGTACTGCGGAACACACAATTTTAACTTTGTCTCTGCATGTGTTCATTATTGTAGTCTTTAATTACAGGATCAGATAGTATTTCTCAAATAGCACGGTGTGATTTTATATTATTTATTCTTGGATTTCCACTGCTTTTTTTCTGGGAACACTCAAATGCACTTACCTGCATTAAAGACATCATAGCAGAAAATTAAAATTCGGATGTCATTATTTGAAGCACTAAAGCTGTTCGAAAATCTTTACAAAGAAATATTTTTTTTATTCAGTAAAGCATATTCTTCCTCTCCTCTTGTCTTGGTTACCTTAAAAGCTGGCCAAACACTTTGCACAAACCATCTTCACATACAAAATTGTAACAAACAATAAAAATAATGACAGTATCAATAAATATCCTAGAGAGATTAAACATGAGAAATGTCAACGTGAAAGCTGAAAGTTTCAGAAAACCTGTGGGAGACTACAATGGGACTATAATGAATGAGACTATAATGAAAAACAATTGATTAGACTATAGAGATTCGTACAGTTTTTATTTACTGTCTCTGTACTGTAGGGTAATGGCAAATTGTCTAAATACACTGTGTGATAATTGAATGAACATTTATTTACCTATTGAATAATTTTTCACTGTATTCACATTTTCAAAACCATAATGCATGAAACTGTGCTTTTAATATTAGGATTTTAAATACATTTTGCTCCAAAACCTGCTTCCAACAGAATATTTTAACTTAGCAAGTCAGGTTAGGGTTAAAAGACTCAATCATGATATTGCTCTTTATTTATGATTCAGCAGTGGTTGAAAATCTTATTTTTCCCCCAATGGGAAATGACTGTTGAAAGTTCCTGTTTCTTTTGATCTTAATCCAAAACTCATCAAAATCAATAGTTGTGTTTTCATTGACCTCGAGTATGATTAATACTAGTTATTTTGGAGGATAAGTGAAGTGGATATCTGTGTGACATGAATACAGCTTTACAGAGAGCCATTGGTAACTGTTTCCCAATTGCTTGTTCATATTTTGTGGCTGTTTACGTAGAGCAATACAAGCACTTAAAATATAGGAAACAAATTAAAGGAAGAAACTGGATAACAGGAAACTACAGAGTGGTTTTTGTGTATGTTTCTACTCTATTTTGATCTAATTTAAAGTTAAAAGATGGAAGTGTAGAACATAGCATATTTCTGAAGGTACCATAGATGTCTTGTAGAAAAATAAAACTCTTAAAAACAATATTAGAACTAGGCAGGAATTAAAACACCCAATCAATTCAAATCTTGTAAAACATCTATTTCGTAAAAAATGAAATCAGTACAGGTTTAATATAAAAACAAAACCAGCAGAGAAAGATATATTTTTAGGTCATAAATATATAGAAAATAGCGAGGATTATAAGGAAAAAAAAGTGTAAAAATAGGTAGAGTCAAGTCAAGTAGAACATAACAAAAAGCAAAAAAAAAAAAAAGGCAGAGGTTAGAAAGAACAAATGGCTGATAATTGAAACTAAGAAAAAACAGAACATTAAAAATTATTTTTAATTGAACTAGAATAATTGAAAAACAGATTGACTTGTATAAATTCATTTATACTTACCTTTTTCTTTTTTTTTTTTTTTTTTTGTTGTTGTTTTTTTAAAGAAACCAAATGTTTTAAGTCAGGGTCTTGATTCATCTCAATAAATTTGTGATTCTGTATCAAAGTTTTATTTTTCAATTTAGCCACCGCTTACACTCTGGAAAAAATATTTTCTCCTTATGAATGTTATTTCCTTTGATGTTTAGTAACTGTATGTGTCCTGGGCTCAGCTCTGAATTTTTCTTCTTCTAAACTAAATGAGAACTGGGTGCATGAAAAGATTTTTCTCAACTCCTTACTGACAGACGGGTGCTAGGAGTAGGACAGGACCACACTGAAAAGGCACAAATGTTTGATACTTAGCTTGATAGTTCATAATTAGAAGTTTTTGGTAAACATCTACTGCTATACTTCATCATCTGGACAGAGCACAGATGTATAGCCTCTGCAATTCAACCTCATCTGTGGAGAGCGTACGTCTTTTTTCATATTTATTTGTCATTATCTGGTACAAATAACACAAAGAATTTTCTGTGGGACAGAAACAGATAGTATAGACTAATCCTGAATATAGACTACAGAAAATTACCATCTCTTTAACAACAAATTATTGGTAGGTTAGAACCTAGTATTGTGTTTAGTGTCTGAGATTCTCACTTTCAATGGCAAAGTATAAGGTTAAATACCTGAAATGTTATAAGCAAAATTCTGCCCTTGTTTTCACTTGTTCAGTTCCATACGAATGCTAATGGCAACAGTATGTTTCTCAGTGCCTGAAAATTTACCTCAAAGCCCCAAATCAAGCAAAACAAATAAATTAATCTTTGCATCTTCTTCAAAAAGAAATAATATATTTATTTAATTGGCAATTTGTGTTTAATTATTATTAGGACAGTCAATTAATTAAAATGTACTGCATGCAAATGAATACAATTCAAATGAAATGAGACAGAATTACAGCATCTGTACTTAGCAGTGGTCTGTCTGGTAACGTTTATATTCTCAATGATCATGTCAGCCACGTCTATGAAGAACAGGAGTCAGCTCAAAGATGTGCATGTTCTAAAGGTTTTATCAATTCCGGAGACAGAGAAAAGAACAGAAATTATTGTTCCCTCTGAGGAAAGAACAATTATAACTCAGTTAATTCGGAGAGGAAGGGCAGATACTGTGGAGATTGGGAGTTCAGTGCTGTGGATTCTGTGCATGTAGGAGCGGACATGGAATTGGTTAGGAATACAGTCTCATAGGAAAACCACCTTCATTAATTCTGCTAATTTAACTTAACTTCAACTTCTAAGCACAGTAACAATGAGGCCAGAGCTCTTAAATAGGCAAATGCACATTGTAAGTTAGTTATTACAAGTCTGTTTTATACATACCTTTATATCCATATATGCACATGCATATGTGTATTTATCTATATATGTACATATGCATATTTGTGTACATATGTGTACATCTATATAAATATATTTTCATATATGCAAATATGGATACATGCCTCTAACAGAGAAGGTGCCAGTAGATGGCACTCAAGAATGTATATAACATGGGCTTGTTGTCTGCCTTTTCATGGAGAAATCAGTAAGAAATCTAATCAGATTCTTGAAACAGTGATGTTTCAAGATGTTTCAGTTCTACCCTATGCAAAATCAAAGCCTCTATGTGAAACTAATTAAATGAATCCCTAACCTCCAAAAAGGCTTTTTATACATTGTCTAGGGAGAATTTGAATGCACTTGCACTTGGGTGGAAACATTTTTAACACTATTGCTGCCTCCAAAGCGCTAAACCAGGCATGTCCAACCCATAGCCTCTGAGCTGCAGAGCTTGTGCTGTGGATGGCACCCTGCTGCCACACTGAGCTAGGCAGCCTGGACCTGGGCGTGCACACACTGCTCAGAAACAACCAAACCAAACCATCAGTGCACTATTTAACACTATTTGAGCTGAATCCAGGACAAGGGGAGGGTGCAATGCAGTGCTAGCTCAAGTTATGGCAAATGATTTAATGCATGTTGACATATTGGTTAAAGAGAGTTCTGTGAACAGCAAAAAGTATGCAGTCTTGCTTTCTACTTTGATAAATGAATTTGAGAATAGTTTCAAAATTGCATAAAAAAATCATCATTTTTTTTGGTATATTTGCAACTCCATTTTCAGTCAACATAAATACCTACATATTTTCAAATGGACTGTGTAGAGTTGCAATCAGATATTCAACTCAGAGAAAAATGTGATCCTGTCTCTCTACTAGACTTTTATGAGACCTATCTTACCAGAGAAAAATATCTCTCACTTCACAATCACACCTTACTCATGTCATTGCTTTTTCACAGAATCACAGAATCACAGAATTGTAGGGATTGGAAGGAACCTCTAAAGATCATCGAGTCCAACCCCCCTGCCGAAGCAGGTTCCTTACAGCAGGTTGCAAAGGTAGGTGTCCAGGAGGGTCTTGAATATCTCCAGGGAAGGAGATCCGCAACCTCCCTGGGCAGCCTGTTCCAGTGCTCCATCATCTGCGCCGTGAAGAATCACAGAATCACAGAATCACAGAATTGCAGGGGTTGGAAGGGACCTCAAGAGATCATCGAGTCCAACCCCCCTGCCAGAGCAGGTTCCCTACTGCAGGTTGCACAGGTAGGCATCCAGGCGGGTCTTGAATATCTCCAGGGAAGGAGACTCCACAACCTCCCTGGGCAGCCTGTGCCAGTGCTCCGTCACCCGCACTGTGAAGAAGTTCTTCCGCATGTTGGTGCGGAACTTCCTGTGCTCCAGCTTAAGGCCATTGCCCCTTGTCCTGTCCCCACTGACCACCGAAAAGAGGTTCCCCACCTCCATTTGCCTCCCGCAACTAAGATACTTATAAACATGGATCAGGTCCCCTCTCAGCCTTCTCTTCTCCAGGCTGAACAGACCCAGCTTACTGAGCCTCTCCTCATAAGGGAGATGCTCCAGGCCCTTTATCATCTCTGTGGCCCTCCGCTGGNTCCCCTCATCAAGGTCATTGATGAAGACATTGAACAAGACTGGACCCAGCACCGACCCCTGGGGAACACCGCTAGTTACAGGCCTCCAGCTGGACTCTGTGCCACTGATCACTACCCTCTGAGCTCGGCCAGTCAGCCAGTTCTCAACCTACCTCACAGTCCACTCATCTATCCCACATTTTCTCATCTTTGCTGGTAATGCTCTTTTTAATGCATCCCAGGATCCCGTTGGCCTTCTTGGCCACCAGGGCACACTGCTGGCTCATGGCCATCCTGTTGTCCACAGACAATTTGGTAGTATGTACATTTTGGTAGCATGTACATTTTGGTAGTACAGACATTTTGGTAGTATGTACATATGTGAACAACTTTTTCAATAACATAGCACAGAAACAGTAAAATTTCATCAAAAATCTCTGATGAACACCTTGAGAACACACTGAGAATTGCAACCACTTCTATCAAACCAGACTGATATATGTTATATTATATATGATATGATATATGTAATATATGTTGCGGAACAAGGACTGAGTTACATATATAATGAAAATTAGTCATATGCTATGTTCCCTGTTGAGCCACCTGTCAAAGGAACAATTAAACTAGCCTACACAAGTTTGAATGACAACATTATTGTGAAATAAAACTCTAAATTTGGTGTGCAAACCAACACGAAAATATCCCACTTTCTTTGCAGAATTCTCTTATTCCCTATCTTATTATATTGCGCTAGATCTTTCCGCATATGACTGGTTGATATATAAGCTGTATAACAGAAGAAGTACACAAGCAAGCATTAGTATAGGTCCGCTTTTTCTTTTAGACAGAAGGTTGTTGTTGTACAATGACTGTCAGTTGAGCAGTCATAAGGCAACAAACATTGACATAAAATACACTAACTTTATTTTCTTTTAAACATAATTAAAATTTTTTTGCAAAATACTTTGAGGTACTTTTCACAGACTAATGACTCTGAGGCCCAACTGGTGTAAATAGCTGTGTTCTGTTAAAGAGACTTGAGGTGCATCTTTTTGCATATATTGAGTACTGAGAAACACAAATTCTGAACAAATTTTTTGACCCAGCCATTGGTAGTAACTTATTTTTGATGAAATTCTTTGTGGAGCAGTACTAATGCTCTTAAGAAATAAAGCAGATTAGACTGTGCAAGCCCAGCTATATCACTTCCAACACCTGAGATATTTTCCTTTAAAAAAATAATTTCTACCCTGTCTTGTATCTCATGTGTTTTACCGACAAAACAGTTAAGATTTGAGAAAGGAAGTTCACAAGGAACTTTTTTCTTTTTTTTCCTAGGTCGTATCTGCATTAGTGACTATTAACCTGTGAAAAGTGCCATGTTCTTTTTAAAGGCAAAGCTGCAATACAAAGTAGGTCAAAAGAAAGGGGCAGCTGACACAGAATTCAGCTTCCAGAGATCATGGCTAAGAAAGAATAACACCCATCTGTAGTACTATTGTTAATGACAAGCTGAACTTAGGCAAAAAGGTTCCTTTCAGGAAAGAACTAGGAGGAGGGGCAGTGAAATAAATACTGTGGCACATGCTTGCCTGAAGAGTTTCCTCTTGCTCAGCCCTGATACTCCTCCATCAATCACAGCTGATGCCTGCATTACATTCTAATTCCTAAGACACATCTCCTGTCATCTGAAAAGACCAAAGGGGAGGCTTGCTTGGGGACAAGGGAACATGTTAATTGCAATCCCACCCCTTTGTTTGTAAATCCTGCGTAAGGTTCCAAGTGCAGTGAATTAATTAAATTGGTTCTCACACAATGACATTGATTCTACTTATGTTTCTTTCCTCTCCTTCTTTTTTTTTTTTTAAATCTCTTAAAAGAAGTATGCATTGTAGTATCTCAGGCAGCCAATATTTCAAGGATATGCACATGATCTTGAAGTGTTACAATTACGGAGCACTGGGAATCTACATGTATTTTTTCTCATACGAGAACTGCATTAACATTTCACTTACCTAACCTCCCAATAGAATTGTGAAGGCATCATTTATAAGAATTGTATAGGTAGAATAGGAAGGAGAGGATTGATTGATTCAGGAGGGAAAATCATATTTCTTTCAGGCATATTCCTAGATTGCTTGACACACATTTGCTTATATGTGAAGGCTATACTTGAAAGAAAGCTGACAGCTGAGCTTGAATAAAATATATCTCAAGACAGAACTGGCAGAATTACTAAGAAAGGAGTGACAACTGAGATTAAGGCTACACAGGAGTTGTATATGCAAGCAAAAAATTGCACCAAATTTGCACCAAACAATTTTTTTAATCCAGTACTATCTCATCAAACACATTTATTTAAATTTCAGACTGATTTATTGAAGCTTAATTCAAGTCAGTTCCTCCAAGTATGTTCCCACTGTGTCTATCTTAAAGACTTTGTTCAAATAGACAAGGTATGGAGAGTGAATTTAAACTCACACATCTAAGCTGGTGAAAATCCCTATTATAGATTCTTCAGTAACAGCAAAAATGTTCTTTACTTTGATTTTCTTTAAGTTAGTGAATTTATTATATTGATACAGAGGTCCATTTTGACAATGTCTCCACTAGGAACGTTTTGCTAGTTTACTATATTGGTATTTCTGTAATGGTAAAGAGTTTCTATATAGTTGCTTATGAATATCAAATTGAACTAAAACTGATTTAAATTTAGAAAAAGATGTAAATGTAAATATGTAAATACAGCTAAACAATAAATAAATATTAAATAAATCCGGTTAAAATAAGTAAATAATTTAAAAATCTTGTGCCATACTGAAATAAAAAGTTTGTTAATCTCAATATATACTATGCTCCCAAGGAGAACATTTTGTGATAGAAAAAAGTATCAGACATGAACTTGGAGTTAAATAACAATGAAAGCCATATTCAAGGCTATCATAAACCCCCAGACTTAACTGAAATGTAAAGTTAATATGCGAATATTCCAGAGTATCTGCATATAAGTATCAGCTTATTTCTTTTTTCTTATCTTTACAGATACAATATATTTACTTTAAACTTCAAATCTCACGAATAAATGAATTTGCTCAAAGATTTAACTAGGCAACACAGATGATTTGGCACTTTTAAGATCTTTAAAAAGGAAAAAATACTTTAAATAAGATTTTAAAATAACATCATCTTGTTACTGTGCCACTAATAGTGGTATTACAAATACCATTCCAACACCTTTAAGACAAAGGAAAATTAGAATTGCCTTCATATTTAAATTCTTATATGAAAACAATGTTTCTTTCTATACCAAGACTTTTCTGGAGTGAGAAGTCAGTGCTAGAGCCCTTTGAAATTCCCTTGTGAATTCACCAAGGTGAATTGTTCTGGTATTTTGACACCAAATTTCACCATATATAAAGTTTAATAGTTTATATACATAAGTATTCAAATAATTTTTAGTCTATTTTAGTGAAATGGTGTATCTGTTTCTGCCTGCCAGAATTTTAGAATAATTATGTTGTTTTCACCTTTTTCTTTTTTAAATTAAATTAAATTATTGTAGTCTATAAATAAACTTTCACCTACTTGATTTGAGTGCAAAAAGTCCAGTTGTGTGAAAATTACTCACGTCCACACAAATTTGTGAGAGAAGAAAGAAAAGCAGAAAGGGAGGACAGTACGCTGAAGATATTTCTTTTACTTATTTTCTTCATGTCATAGCTGCAAGTGTAGGTAGAACTTGATTTAGGCTTTTTAATTTTTTTTATTGTCGTGATAAAACTTCAAGGTATTCCCTTTAAGAAAAGATTAAAAGAGAGAGAGAATAATATGTTCTTTAGGTGTTTATTTAAATGATGTGGATTTCTGAAGGTATTGTCATTGTTCTGCAGTAAAACACAGAGGTGTATATGGTTTCAGAGCCTATATAGACATGAATGTTTAGTGAATAACTTGGCATCCATGTTAAGGTCTACCACATGTATTAATATATTAAAATTTGTGACGCCCAGTTCTAACAGAGAATCCACCTTTCCTCTTTGTGAGTTCCATCTCCTTAAATTGTATCATTCTGAGTAATTTTATGCTAACTGGAAACCCTGTCATGTCATTTCATGGGAAGAATGACATCCCAGACATTTTTAAGAGTCTTTGGTGAATGACTGCATGAGTTTTACTGAGTCATTCTTTTCTATAAACTTGTTAAAACATTAAGAGTACTCCAGTAAGTAAGTAATATCCACAAAAACTAGGTTAATGTTTTGGAGTACTAATTCTATCTATCCATATGAACTCTATTCCTTATTAACACATTTATAGTGCATAATAGAAGTTGATTTGCATGCTGGGTAAAAATATTTTTTGAGAGTTGCCATCTTCAGGATTTTTGTTGTTGGTTTGGTTTGGTTCTGTTTGATTATTTATTTATTTATTTATTTGTACATACCATGGAAATTAGCAACAAGATTGTTCAATTGAACGTGAACATGAGCTACTATTTCTGTGAACTGAAATCAAAGTGAGTTTTTCACAATAGTTTAGGTCAGCTGCCACACTGCAACGACAATAAGCTTTTGGAGAGGAATAGGACAAACTCTCATAAATGACTGCTTCAGTAGTTGCATTTTAAAGTTCCATCATTTTTGGGTCAACAACCTAGACTCTCAGGTTTCTAGTTCCCTAGATCCTCTTGGAGGTCTTTCAAAAGGCTACATGAAATTTATTGTTTTACATATTTCTGGTATTGAAATAAGTGCTAGCAATATGATTAGCAGTCTGGAAGATTCACAGCTGAGCTTCTTTAGAACTTTTATGAATATTGCTTCTACATTTATTTCCTTCCTAAAACAGAATTTAATGTTTTTTCAAATCCAGTTTCATTTTAAAAAATAAAATAATAAGCATAATTTTTCCAAGTGTCTCCTATTATTTTTTTTTTTAGAGGAAATAAATACAGGAATTTAGTAATTTGGCTGTAATGTTCTTCTTTTTTTTTTTTTT
>WBMW01001503.1:8539-20818 GCA_013396635.1 Penelope pileata
AACGGAGGGAAGGAAGCAAGGGAGGGAAGGAAGCAACGGAGGGAAGGAAGCAACGGAGGGAAGGAAGCAACAGCTCAAATCTGACGCTGCAGAACTGAACCCCAACGCCAGGGCTGCTGCCTTCTGCGACTTCAAAGGGGCTGGATGTGCTCTGTGTACATCAGCACTAAAATTGCTCCCATTAGTTCCCCTCTTAAACGCAGCAGCCCCATGGTGCATGCACCAATTAGAGCCCCTAATGCTCGGGAGCAGAAAGCTTGTGGTTTTTTTTTTTTCCCTTTTTGAAGGGAAGAGAGGAGGCAGCTCAGGGGAATAGCAGAGAGCCTTTCACTGCTGGCTCTCTCCCTCAAATCTGTCGTGGGGCAGCGCTGACAGATGGCTGCACCTCCAAAGGCTGCTCTGGGGCCGACATGAAACGAGGGAATTGTCCTGGTGGACAATTTATCGATGGCCCGGACATGCTGGTGGTGGTTTCTGCTGGAGAAACCAAGGGATTACATGGCTGCAAAGCAAAACCATCCCGACCTGATCAAAGGCACCTCCTGCCCGCAGGGAATCGAGGCCAAGTGCCCGTGCTGCGCAGGATGCTGCACGGGGCCGGCTCCTGGGGCTGCTTTAGCTGTCACCCAGCTTATAGGCACCAGCCCCCATTTCCTGAGGTCCCCTCTGGATGATTTTGAAGACTGAAATCACGGAGGAAAATAACGAGGAGGAAGTTTGGGGGATGTGGGACGACAAAGGCAAACCCATGAGGAGCGGCTTGGCTGCGATGTGCGAGCAGCGATTCCTTGTGAACCGAACCCTCTCCCTCCTTACGTGTGTGCCTTCCTCTGAGCACGCTGGCAGCTTCCTGGGAGCACCTGGGAAGCGCGGCAGCGAGCACAGCAGGCTGCTGACGGAGCCCAGGGCACCGCAGCCCTACAGCAGGCACCGGCCCGGCTCTAGGGCAGGAAAATAGGGCGATTCCCCCGCAATCTCCCTGCCCAGCTGTTGACGAGCTGCGGATTACTGCTGTCACATGAGCTGCTTTACAGCAAAGCCGAGCTGTCTTCGGGAGCTGAGAAGGTCACTGGGAGACGGGGGCCTGCGGGGACAGGCACGGGGCCCTCTGGGGCGGATGGGATTCGTTCCCAGGGCAGAGGGAAGAGCCTTCCCCTTCTGCTCAGAGGGCAAGGAGAAATGGTTCTGCTCTCCAGCACTCTGCCCACCTTCAGGGCTCACCCTAAGGGGAGGAGGGCAGGGATAGCCCTGGGGGTTGGCTGCAGAAAGGTGCTGGAGGGGTCCTCGGGATGGGGCCACCAACCTCGGGATGGGGCCACCAACCTTTGGATGGGGCCACCAACCTCGGGATCTCTCCAACCTCTGGACGGGGCCACCAACCCCTGCATGGGGCCACCAACCTCTGGACGGGGCCACCAACCTTGGGATCTCACCAAGCTCTGGATGGGGCCACCAACCCCTGGACGGGGCCACCAACCTTGGGATGGGGCCACCAACCCCTGGATCTCTCCAACCTCCTGCATGAGCCACTGACACCTGAAAGCAGAAAGGAACGGACCCCTCCTCAAAGCAAGCAGCAAGAAAACAGCCTCCTCGACCCCAAAAATCTCAACGGTGAGGCCAAGGAAGAGCTGGAAAAGCAGAAATCCGAAGGCTCGGCGCAGCCTCTTGGGGATGAGAATGAAAATCTGACACCTTCATCATCCTGGGGGCAAAGGGAATCAAATTTTAAAAAAAGCAACAGGGGAACTCAGGAGGTCAGAGTGTGCTAAGGAAACAGCTGAGGCTGCTTTCCAAGAGGGGTTTTTAAGGGAAGGAGAACCCCGAGGACAAAGCACTGCGTTGGTACAGGAGGGGTCTGCCCGCCCTGGGGGTGGGCACGGGGAAGGTGAAACAGAGCAGGATGCAGCGAGCAGCTCTGCAGGGAGGAAAGCTGGCTTTAAAAGAGAAAATATTCAATTCATAAGCAGACAGACCCCCAAAGAGTGCCCTGACACGCAGTGCTTGGGGAAAGCCCAGCTCGGGGCTTAGCTGGGAGGGCACTGCTCCTTCCAGCACGGGAGGGATGGGGGGAAGGTCACAGCCCCCGTCTCGTTTCATCAGATGCCTTCCACAGCCACGCCAGCTTGCTGGGATTTCAGCCAGCTTCCCATTTGGATCAGATTGCACCATTAAGAGCCTGCAGCTCCCAGCTGCCCCCTGGGGTCAGAGCAGCCTCCATCCATCCATCCACCCATCCATCCACCCATCCACCCATCCATCCGTCCATCCATCCGTCCATCCATCCATCCATCCATCCGTCCATCCGTCCATCCATCCATCCATCCGTCCATCCATCCGTCCATCCATCCATCCATCCATCCATCCATCCATCCAGCCAGCCAGCCATCCATCCATCCATCCATCCAGCCATCCATCCATCCATCCAGCCATCCAGCCATCCAGCCAGCCATCCATCCATCCATCCATCCAGCCATCCAGCCATCCTTCCATCCATCCATCCATCCATCCATCCATCCATCCATCCATCCATCCATCCATCCGTCCACCCATCCATCCATCCATCCAGCCATCCATCCGGCCCCTAAAAGCGTTGCAAAGCTGCACACCCAGCAGGAAAAGCTGCCCCAATCCCGCAGGCAGCAGGCTGGGAAGGCAAAGCCTGTGCCACGCTGTCAGGAAGCTGCAGCTTGCAGCCCCGTTCCGCTCTGACGTAGGGGTGGGGGGATTAGCAAGCCCCCCTCCCTCTGCACTGACTCAGTGTAATTGCAGCCTGCGATTCCCCAAGCAAAGGGGGGGGAAAGTGGGCTGGGACGGGTCAGAAAGCGGCAACAAACCCGGGGCTGGCAGCGCTCACCTGGCACTGGGGTGCACGGGGACGAGGGGACGCCGCATCTCCAGGCAGGATGCTCTGCAAGCTGCAAGCTGCGCTGCAAGATGCTCAGTGACAACGCCCCAAAAAGATGCTCTGCCCACCCCAACCCTACAGCAGAGCTGCAGGAGGTGCGATGCTCAAGGCCTGAGCTTTGCTCTGCTCCAGGGCTGGGATGAGCTGGGACCTCCCTGGGGTTGCAGGGGGGAGCAGCCCTTGCTGCTGCTGCAGCTCCAGCTGTGCCCTTTTCCTTAGGCCGAGGAACAGAACAGATCTGGCGCTGGAAACGGTGGCGAACAACCAGGGAAATGTTTGTTTCAATTGCAGGAAATCCACCCCCTGCCATTCCTGTCCCACCCCCGTGCAACCTCACGCCTCTCTGAGCTGCAAGCTGGCAAAGGACCGGCACCTCCACCGCTTGCAGCAACACCAAAAGCCAACTAGGATTATTTCAGGTGCAAAAGATGCTCTCTGATACCTGAGCCTTACAGTCAGGCTGCATAAACATCAGGGAGGGGAAAAAAAAATTCCTTTTTCCACGGATGTTTCCTTCCATGCCCCCTCCTGCAGCCAGCTCTCCATCCCTCCAGGCACCCCTGTGCCTTCCCAGCCCTGAAGGTTTCAGGGCAAACCTTCCCCAAACTCCATCTGAGTTGAAGGAATGGAGCTGAGCCTTCATCGAGGAGAATCAGAGCAAACCAAAGGATAAAAGTGCTCCCAGCTGCTGCCCCCTGAGCTGGGATGGCTGCGCTGGCACTGGGGGGGAACCCAAGGAGCTTGGGATGCCCCAGCCACGAGGCTGCCAACCGCAGGCGGATGAGCAGCCTCACCAGATGGGACTTTTTCCCCCAAAACGAGCAGAAATGTCAGCTTTCTGCCCCGAGCACAACGCTGGGAAGGGAGTGCTGGAGGTAGCAAAGAGCAGAACTGCTTCGAGGGACGGCAGCAGGCTCCAGGCAGGTTTTCTTTTCAATTTGATGGCCAGGAAAGAAACCCAGCTCAGCCCGGAGTCAATAGCAGCCCTGTTTCCTCTCCCAGCCCAGAACAAAGGGGAACATATTGCAGCTGTGCTGGGAGCGGAGGGCTGCTGGCTGCTCCTTTAAACGTCACCCTTAATGCCCTGTAATCAGCTTTAATTTTTAAACAGGCCCAGCCCTCCTGTCCATTTCCACCCCCCCCCCTCCCCACTAATTCGGGACACGTGGAAGGTAAATGGCCCCTGCTGAAAGCAGGTCGGTGGCAGCTGGGGAGCCTGTGAGCCCCAGCTGGCTGCTGGCAGGGATGGGTGGCAGGAGCAGCAGGGAGAGGGGAGCGGGGGGGCTGGGGGTCAGCCAGAAGCACTGGGAGGGGGCTCAGCCTCGGTGGAAGCTCATTGAAATCGATGGGATTCGAAGCGATGTCAGCAAGAATCCCACAGCAAAGGGGCTGGCAGCCGTCCTCTGCCTCTAACAGGTGTTTTCCACCGGTGGGGATTCTGCTGGGATGTCTTGTAGGGGAGAGCAACAGGTGAAGGCAAAGAGGAGAGGGATTGCTGCTGCCTCCCTGGGATTGGAGGAGGGTCCCTAGGATCCTCCCTGGGATCTGAGCTCCCTGTGAGCCCAAAGAGCTAAAAATGAAATAATAATAAAATCAGAGCGTGGATTTCACGTGAGGTTTGGGCACAGAACAGGAGCACGAAACAGCAGCAGGACGAAAGCACGACCCAGGGAGGCTCCTTGCACTGCTCTGACTGCTCCCGTCACAAACCCTCTGCAAAACCTTTCTCCTAGGAAACCAAAGGACAGAATCCATGAGTTGGAAGAGCACAGAAATCACCACGCCGTGCCTCCTGGAGGACTCCCCGAGGTGGCAGCGAGGGATGCCCTGAAGGCAGCACCCACTGACCCAGAGCAATGGGAGGGACCCAGGGCTGGGAGCAGCCCCGGGGCTGGGGAAGCTGCCTGCAGCCTTTGCTGGCGTCAGGGAGAGCCTGGCACCGAGCACAGCACGGCAGGGAGCTGGCTGGGCCACTTATTTTTAGCCCTGCTCGGTGGGCAGACAAATCCTCATCGGGATGTCCCAGCAAAGCCCCGCGTCCCTGAGCTGGCAGAGCTTAGGGCCCCCAAGGGATGCGGGAGGGCAGCAGAGCTCCCAGCCCAGGTGCCCAAGGGAGAAGGCTCCCATTCCTACACCTGCATTTCTGCAATTCTGGGATTCTCCGGCGATGCTCGCTGCACAGGGGGCTGTGATTTTGCAGAGGTCTGGATGCAGAATGCCCTCGTGGGTGCTGCTGTGTCACCCAGCACCCAGCACAGCAGATGATTGCTTTGTGCAGTGACTGGGACAAGCAGCAGCAGCTCTCCCTGGCCCTGCTCAGTGCACGGCCCCAGGAACTCACCTGTAGGAATCCAGCATCCTCTGCCAAACTCAGCTTCCTCCCTTCTCCTTCAGCTTGGGGTTAACAAAGTGCCCCCCACGATTTAAAATCAAAAAAATAAAAACAAAAACCCGATCTGCTCCTGCCAGGAAGATGCTACCCAAAGCTCGTGGATGCTCAGAGGCTCATCCCGATCCGTTTTCCTCCTAAAGGAGGAAATCTAACAGGAAATTTATTTATTATTTGTTCACAGAAGATCTGACACGTGCAGCAGAGCCCCTGCCCTTTCTCTTTTACATGCAAAAGAATAAAAATTAAAAAAAAAAATAAATCCCTGTGCTGGACCTCCCTGCCCTCAGGCATCCAAAAGCAAAGCCCTGGTCTTTGATCTTTAAGGACCCTTCCAACCCAACCATTCTGTGGTTCTGTGATCTTTAAGGACCCTTCCAACCCAACCATTCTGTGGTTCTGTGATCTTTAAGGACCCTTCCAACCCAACCATTCTGTGATTCCATGATCTTTAAGGACCCTTCCAACCCAACCATTCTGTGATTCCGTGATCTTTAAGGACCCTTCCAACCCAACCCTTCTGTGATTCCATGATCTTTAAGGACCCTTCCAACCCAACCATTCTGTGATTCCGTGATCTTTAAGGACCCTTCCAACCCAACCCTTCTGTGATTCCATGATCTTTAAGGACCCTTCCAACCCAACCATTCTGTGATTCCGTGATCTTTAAGGACCCTTCCAACCCAACCCTTCTGTGATTCCATGATCTTTAAGGACCCTTCCAACCCAACCATTCTGTGATTCCGTGATCTTTAAGGACCCTTCCAACCCAACCCTTCTGTGATTCCATGATCTTTAAGGACCCTTCCAACCCAACCATTCTGTGATTCCGTGATCTTTAAGGACCCTTCCAACCCAACCCTTCTGTGATTCCATGATCTTTAAGGACCCTTCCAACCCAACCATTCTGTGATTCCGTGATCTTTAAGGACCCTTCCAACCCAACCCTTCTGTGATTCCATGATCTTTAAGGACCCTTCCAACCCAACCATTCTGTGATTCCGTGATCTTTAAGGACCCTTCCAACCCAACCCTTCTGTGATTCCATGATCTTTAAGGACCCTTCCAACCCAACCATTCTGTGATTCCGTGATCTTTAAGGACCCTTCCAACCCAACCCTTCTGTGATTCCATGATCTTTAAGGACCCTTCCAACCCAACCATTCTGTGATTCCGTGATCTTTAAGGACCCTTCCAACCCAACCATTCTGTGATTCCATGATCTTTAAGGACCCTTCCAACCCAACCATTCTGTGATTCCATGATCTTTAAGGACCCTTCCAACCCAACCATTCTGTGATTCCATGATCTTTAAGGACCCTTCCAACCCACTTGGTCACAGGGAGCTTTTTGGGTGAGCAGGAGGATGGAGAAGGGCCCAGCTCGCCGCAGCTTCGAGCACAGCACCCCCAAAGCACCCAAAATTGGTGATTGTGGGAAAAAGCAGCGCGGCACGCCGACCTGGAGGAGCTGGGATTTGGGCACGGGGGCTGCTCCATGCCCGGGGCAGGGTCCTGCTCGGTCCTTGGGGCTGTTCTAATCACAGGGGGGGGCACAGAGCACGGCCACAGCCCCCATCAATATTTAAGCACCCAGGCAGGAAGGCTGCAGCCAGAGCTGCTTTCAAGCAGCTCGGATCGATGCTGAACAAAAGGCTGCAGCAGGAGGATGCTGCGCTGCCTGCCCTCCTCCCAGCGCTGCTCAGGTTTCCTCCCTCACCCCAAAGCAACCCCAGAGCACACAGCTTCCCCTTAGCAGAGCATCCCTAACTTCTGAGCATGCACAAGTTGCCTTTTTTTTTAAGCCAGTTGGGTTCTTTTGGGTTATTTCACTCTGGCTCACACACCAGAAAGGGAATGGGAAAGAGGTACTGAGATAGAATAAAAGAAATTAAAAAAAAAATGAATAATTATATTTAGGGGCTAAAATCAGGAACTAACGCCTGGCAAGGAAATTTGTTAAAGCTGGTTTTCTTATGGATAAGATGGGGATAAATTGTTCTGGGGGGTTAGGATCCCCCCAGAAAGAACCTGCAGAAGGGTAAGGGCATTGCTAGGGAGAGGAATCTGGTGGGAATGTGGGCAAACGGGGACCCTGCAGGCAGCACGAGTTCTGTTTGCTGGAGAACCCCACCATTTCCCCATCCCCTTGCTGCAAAGGAAGCAAATCCTAGAACCACAAACCCCCCCTCTCCTCCTCTGTCCAAGTGGAACCCAAGCCGAGGGTGATGCTCAGCCTCACAGCTAGAGCTCTGGGGCAGGGAAAAAAAAATCCTCAGGGCTGCGAATCCATCTGCTGCCCATCCCCAGGTGGAGGCAGAGCAATGGATACCCACGTCTCCTCCGTCCCCAGGGGTGACACAGGAGCTGGGGACAGGAGCCAGCCACCAGCAAAGGGCTGCTGTGCCCACACACCTTCCCCCGGTGCTGCTGGAGATGGAGCTGCTGGAAGCAGGGTGGGACCGAGGGGCTGGGGGAGAGCCATCCTTACCTCAACGCACTCGAAATCCCATCTGATTCCCAGCAACGCTGTTAAAAAATAAATAAAGGACAAAAAATATCTCCCAGCCTGCAGTGAAGTGGGATGAACGCTGCTGGGGGGGGGACTCCAAGGGCTGGGGATCCGCGCCGAGCGCGCTCCCTGCCAGATGAGGATTCTGATGGAAGTCACCCTTGGGGTCTAACAGAGGAAGATTTCTGCTTTCTGGGCAAAGCAAGGAGCCACCTGGTGCCCACAGCCAGAGCCCACACAGCCCTGCCCTCAAGGCAACGATTCTTTACAGCCTGGAACCACGGAACGCTTGGAGTTGGAAGGAACCCCCAAAGGCCACCTGGTCAACCTCACCCTTCTCATCCTTATCTTGATTCCACCTTCCATCCTTACCTCTATTCCACCAAAATAACTCATGATTTTCACCTCTGAACTTGGGAAGGTGAAGGCATCAGAGGGAGGCACGGCACGACAAGAGTTGGCGGACGAGCACCAACCAGACGTTGGCATGTCCCAGTGCCACCTCCAGCTCCCGTGAACTCCCTGCTTCCCTCACTACCAGCTCAGCTGGAACACCCACACCACTCACCAGATTTGGCAGAAGAGACACTGAGATAAGAGGGGAGGAACACCGCAGAAATCCCCCAGAACTCAGCGGTGAGACGGACAAAAGCAAAGGCAGCAACCCAAGGCTGACTGCTGATGGACCATGAAGCCACCATGGAAGCAGAGAAGCAACAGCTGCTCAAGAGCAGCCACCGAGCACACAAAAAGTGCTGGAGAAAGGAAGGAAACTTTGCAATTAAACTTGAAATAAGAAAACTTTGGCCGTGGTTTTTGCCACTCCATGGCGAACTGCTTTGGAGATGGCCAAGATGGGTTGGCCAAGATGGGTTGGCCAAGATGGGTTGGCCAAGATAGGTTGACGTGTTGGCCAAGATGGGTTGACGTGTTGGCCAAGATGGGTTGACGTGTTGGCCAAGATGGGTTGACGTGTTGGCCAAGATGGGTTGACGTGTTGGCCAAGATGGGTTGACGTGTTGGCCAAGATGGGTTGACGTGTTGGCCAAGATGGGTTGACGTGTTGGCCAAGATGGGTTGACGTGTTGGCCAAGATGGGTTGACGTGTTGGCCAAGATGGGTTGACGTGTTGGCCAAGATGGGTTGACGTGTTGGCCAAGATGGGTTGACGTGTTGGCCAAGATGGGTTGACGTGTTGGCCAAGATGGGTTGACGTGTTGGCCAAGATGGGTTGACGTGTTGGCCAAGATGGGTTGACGTGTTGGCCAAGATGGGTTGACGTGTTGGCCAAGATGGGTTGACGTGTTGGCCAAGATGGGTTGACGTGTTGGCCAAGATGGGTTGACGTGTTGGCCAAGATGGGTTGACGTGTTGGCCAAGATGGGTTGACGTGTTGGCCAAGATGGGTTGACGTGTTGGCCAAGATGGGTTGACGTGTTGGCCAAGATGGGTTGACGTGTTGGCCAAGATGGGTTGACGTGTTGGCCAAGATGGGTTGACGTGTTGGCCAAGATGGGTTGACGTGTTGGCCAAGTCCTGGGCACTGTGCACAGAGAGAATGAGGAGCAACCTTCAGGCACAGAACTGAGGCTGAAGAGCAAACTGGCAGAAAGAGGAGGAGAGCAAAGCCCCAAGGGAGCAAACCAGAGCTTGGTGCTGCCATTTTGCTCCGGGCTTTGAAGTTAGGACCCGCAGCGAGGCAGAGCTCTTTTTCCCATGCCCAGCTTGACGTTTCAAGTAGAGAGAACCAAAATCAAAGAGAAAACAAGAATTAAAAAGAAAAACCAGGCAAAACAAAAGCTTCCCAGCAGCCTTACCGTTGGCATCTTGGACTCCGGTGAGCGCTCCGACGGCCGCCGCGGTTTCCCCGGACAGGACGATCTGTCCCCCACCCTGCAGAGTGGCTTCAGCCAACGTGGCCACTGCGTGGGCAGCTGCTTCACTGCGGGCAAGGAGAGGAGAGAAGAGGGTGAGGAAGAGGAGCAAACCATCTCTGCTCCAGCAGGATCCATTTTTTCAGCATACGTCACCGTCAAGGGAATAAACACGGCAAGGAGGGATTCTTACCAAGCTCAGCTTATCCAGGATGGAAAACCTACAGTGGAAGAGGAACGTGTGGCAACCAGCTGCTCCCAGTGCCTTTTTATTTTTATTTTTTTGTTACAGCACACTCATGCCTTCTTCCACACTCCTTGGGTCCAAAACCCTTTGGGCAACCCAAGGGCGTTGCATCACGTGGCTCCCTCCCACCTCTGGTTTTTTAGGGTCCAAAATTCTTCCTTTTGCCACTGGTGCTCTCCAGATTTCAGATTTCTGACCCAGCCAGCTTCCCTTGCCCCGAGGAAGGCCTGAGCACCACCAGCATCCCAGCAGCAGCTCCCCATTGAGCTGAGACACAGCCACGTGGTTTATTAATTCTTTTTAACGAGCGATGGGCAGCTAAGCACGCTACTCTCGAATTCCTTTGGACAAATGAGGTCATACCCAAGGCCTCCTCGTGCTGTGCGAGCAGCCAGCAGCAGGTATGCAGCAGGCACCCTCAGCAGTTTGCAGATGGCGCCAGGCTGGGCGGTGCCAGAGGGAAGGGATGGCACCCAGAGGGACCCGGGCAGGCTGAGAGCTGGGCCCGTGCCAGCCTCATGGAGCCCAACCAAGCCAAGGGCAAGGTCCTGCAGCGGGGCCGGGGCAACCCCAAGCACACACACAGGCTGGGCAGAGAATGGCTGCAGAGCAGCCCTGAGGAGAAGGATTTGGGGGGGGGTGGTGGGAAACCCCCCGTGAGCCGGCAGCTGCGCCTGCAGCCCAGAGGGCAACGGGACCCTGGGCTGCACCCAGAGCAGCGTGGGCAGCAGGGCCAGGGAGGGGGTCCTGCCCCTCTGCTCTGCTCTGCGAGACCTCCCCTGGGGGCTGGTGCCCAGTGCTGGGCCCCCAGCCCCAGAAGGATGTGGGGCTGCTGCAGCGGGGCCAGAGGAGGCCACGAGGATGCTCAGAGGGCTGGAGCACCTCCCCTGCCAGGACCCGCTGAGAGAGCTGGGGCTCTGCAGCCTGGGGAAGAGAAGGCTGCGGGGGGGCCTGATAGCAGCCTGCCAGGACCTGCAGGAAAGCTGGGGAGGGGCTTTGTACAAGGACAGGCAGTGACAGGACAAGGGGTGATGGCTGTAAACTGACAGAGGGCAGAGTGAGACTGGGTCTGAGGAGGAAATTCTGCCCTGTGAGGGTGGGGGGACCCTGGCACAGGTTGCCCAGAGGAGCTGGGGGTGCCCCCACCCTGGGGGTGCTCGAGGCCAGGCTGGGTGGGGCTGGGGGCAGCCTGGTCTGTGGGAGGGGTCCTTGCCCATGGCAGGGGGCTGGGACGAGCTGATCTCTGGGCTCCCTCCCACCTGCACCATTCATGATTCCATGATCCCTCCCCTCCTGCCCCCCAGCTCCCAGCAGCCAGCCCTGCATTGACTCCCTACAGCAGAATGCATCAGGGCCATCAGGTTTGATTTTTCTCAATCCCCTTCGAGACCCATTTATATAGATCATTTTTTTTATTATTTTTTTTTGCTGCCACCACATCCTGTGGCGACGAGATCCATTTAATTCCATGTTGCCTGCACGTTGCATTCTGGTAGCCCAAAAATTCACTGCCCTCAAACTGGGCAGCCTCAAGGTCTGATATGGAGAGGAATGGAAAATAACCGCTCCCTCCTCATCCTCCCACGAGCTCGCAGCCTTCCAGCAATCCCTTCTCCAAGCTGAAGGTTCAACGTTTCCAAGCTGAAGTTCCAAATTTGTCTTTTCCAAATTTAAGGCTGGGAGGGGCAGTGATCACTTCTCACTGCGATGCAGGTGCACCATAAAGGATTCCAGCAGCTGAATCCTGCCTTGTCTCTAAGCCTTTGCCCTAAAATTCCCAATATTCAACCCAATTTTTGGACATGATCTGCTCAGGAATGAGGACAGATTCCTGGAGGACGGCCCCCTGCACCCTGCCTGCATTTCTCCAGCAGCTCTGGGCTGCCTCTGGGGACCTGGTGGTGCTGCTTGAAAACCATTCCACAAATTATTTGGAAAATCTTCCGCTCCTTACCTTCAGGAACGGCAGCTGCCGTTTCCTTCAGCTCTTCCCATGGGAGAGAAAGCAGGGCCTGCCTCCCCCTCCTCACAGCCCCGCTCACTGCCTGCAGCCCATGGGCCTCCGACCCAATGTGACTCGTAGAAACCATTGGGAAGCTGCAGATTGTCTCTGCTCAGCAGAATGGGGGCCAGGTTTGGTGTTAGTGGACCTGCAAGGACCTTCCTGCCACCCCTGGCCGGCCGCATTCACCCTCCTGGGCACCCGAGCACGGCTGGGCCCGTCCGGGACAGCTCCTCCCTCTGAGCCCCAGGAGGCTGCCGACAGTGGGAACACGGCGCTGGGTTACAGCTAGGGGATCCACGGTGCTGGAATGGACAGGATCCATGATGCTGGAATCTATAGGATCCA
>WBMW01001504.1:686-81015 GCA_013396635.1 Penelope pileata
CCCCTCATCTACAGCATGAGGAACCAGGAGCTGAAGGCTGCCCTCCGAAAAATGCTTGGATGTATGTTGTTTCAAATTAATAAGATGTCGTCCTCACGTGTTTACAAAAATCACAGAAAGAACTAGGACCGATTTACTTAATGTCTCTTCTTTTTCCTCTGGTTTGTTTCTTTGAGGTATGATAACTTTATTTCCAAGTAAATAATACTGTCCAGCAATAGTCTTCATTATCTTTTACAGCTTACTTTCAAATGACAATCATGTTGTACATAATTGTCTAGGCTCTTAGAATAGAGAAATAAACCAGCAGAAATTCATTTGTCTCTTCTCCCATCTCCTCTGGATCGTGGGGAGCAGCCCCAGCACGCAGGACGGTTCAGGACCCCAGAGCCCAGCTGCCACATGCAGGGGCTGCCCCTCACTGCCCAGTGGGTGCTCTTGGTTTGTGTGATGAAGCAGGAGGGCCAAGGACTGACCTCCAGAGCCTGCAAGCGTACATCCTTCTATGGTCTGGCTCCGGGTTCTCCCTGGGGTCGGTGGGATTTGTTGAATTTAATGGCTTTCCCCATGTACCTAGATCAAGGGCAGCTTCTAATAAAAGTAACTATTTTGTCGAGCGGCTGGCATGGCAAAGTTGCATGATAAAGTTTAATGTATTAACTGACAGGAAGTACTATAACTGTTATATTTCCTTTTAGTAACTCCATACCAAAGATGATGCTATTATTCATACATTCATTGATATGATAGCCAAAGAGAGAGCACTCAGGTGCCTCGCTGGCTCCATCTAGAAGATGTCACTTTCCCAACCAATCGAGGTACCATAACACGGATGTCACTGTTACAATGGTGTCCTACAGCACCCGAGGTAGATGCCAACCCATCATGAACAAAGAGCTGGAAGTGGGATCATTTCCCATTTTACATGCTGAAGATGATTATTCTTTGTTCTTCTTCCCAATCCATCTCATCTCTCGACAGGCCAGAAGCCCTGATATGAAGTTCTTCCAAAACTAGCAGTAATTTGTGCTACCATTTTCACAAAAAATAAAGGAGGAAAAACAGAATGGCCTTCCACTGGTGAATTTTACCGCTTCTACCAACCAGGACATGAGTTCTCCATTGTGCAGTAGCAGAATTACCATACTTGTGTGTTTCAGGCACAACATTCAACCTAGGACACAACTGTTCAGAGTGTACTCAAGAAGCTTTAGAATAAAACAACTTTCTTCATTGTTTTCACAGATTATCCCAAGTTCGAAGGGTCCGATAACGATCATTGAGTCTAATAGTAACAGAGTCTGGCCTTAGAAGGAAGTGGGCTTGACTATGCCTTTTTACCCACCCTGTAGCTCCAGACATTGAAGCTATTGAGGTATACTGGTAGAACAAGTACGAGCAGTGTACCCCAGGCTACCTTCAGACTTGGGCCCTCTGATGGTTTCTTCCACAGTAGAGAACATTTCCAAAGATCCATCTTTTCTGCTAGGCCCAAAAAGAGCCAATGCTGGGCACATTGTCTGATCTTAGACTTACTGTGTTTAGTGATATGTAGTTAACAGCTGCCTTAAACACTGTAGTTATATAGTCGGAACAAATTTCACCAAAAATATACCCAGTATTTCCAAAGATCTCCTAGGGTATCAGAAGACAGCTCATGATTGCTGTGAACACACTCAGCTCAAATACATGCGAATGATTCACGGATATGTTAAAATGTATATATGCACACACAGCAAAAAGATAGCTACATTTTCTTGACATTGAAAGGAAGACTATAATCTCTCTGGGGAAAATGTACAAGCCATGGCAGAGGTGTTTCAGCCTCTGAGGCTGGGCCTCGGAAGGGAGACATCAGGAAAACATGGCAGCTTATAACGGCCTACAACTCGGAAAATGACTACTTCAGCAAGAAACAAAATTGTGGTAAAAGATCCCTCTGCCACTGCTTCTGTATAAAACAGAGAGGGAAAAAGCATCTGTGTAACATCATTGTAATGTGTATAGTGGCTTGATAATGTATTTTTCGCCGAGATTTAGAGGCAAACAAGAACTGGAGAAACCAGTTCCGCACTTTTAAGCAGTTTCAGTAACAAATCAACTATTTCCATAAGGCTGAAAATGTGAGGAACCTGACACATGCAGAGGAATGCGGGAAAATGCACAAAGCAATTCTAGAGACAGATCTTTAAATGACAGAACTTATCCTTGAACACTTGATTTGATTTCAGCGGAGATGTAGGAATGAAAGTCGTGGCCCTATTACAGACTGGTTTAGTTTGAGAAACATTCCCTGGAAGCCACACAAAAAAAAATTTTTCAATTTTCTAAGAAAGAAGTTCTCTACTTAAGAAGTAGGGAAAAAACAGTCAGGGAGGACAAGCAAAAAAGAAACTCGGAAATATTTTTCTGCTTTTCTTTAAATCTAAGAATTTTTCCTCCCCAGAGGCATCAAAAATAGAGATCATTCAGAAAAATATGAATGAATTTAAATTTTTTGGAAGTTCACCCGTGCACTCAACCTAGATAGTGTTATCTTTCTTGTCGTTAATTTATACCTCCTAATTCTTCATAAAGTGCTCAAACTCCAGCTATAAATAAAAATTGAAAAAGTGCTATATTACTACTGCTTATCTCTTGTCAGACTTTCAACTATCTGAATATTATAATTATTCGAAATGACACAGGATTCACTCTTTCTTCCTTTGAATCCATCTTTGATTCTTCCTTTTTTCCCCTCTGTGCCTTGAAGTATGCATGAGACTGTAACAGCGCTGGGATACTAGGGGTGCATTAAACTCGACACCAGAACGTGAGCATCTGTTGGGGGCAGTCAGGTGCTCTCACCCACACTGCATACTCAACTCCAGCTGAAAGACTATGCACTTAAAACTAAAAAGCAAATAATTCGCAAAAAAGACTAAGAGAGCAGAGATATATCTTAATGAGAATTTCTGATACATAGACTTTGCTCTTCTCCATGCATGCTGTCAATCTCTCAGAACACCTCTAAATCTCACTGAGATACATATTTGTTTTACTTTTCAGTGACCATAACCACATCTTGGTGAGATTGGCAGCACGTGTACATACGCAGGATGTGACCCAGCACCTGAATTTATTTCTCTCATAGTGAATCTGTGCAATATTATATGGCTATTTTCTTTCAGTACCCCGGGCGACATGCCAAATATAAGCAGTAGGGAGAAAAACACAGTAGGGAAGAATTTAGGATTTTTTATTAGAAAAATTAAGCCTTCTTAGATAGATTTATTTCCTATGAGATACAGTCTTCAAGATCTGAAGGCAAGAAAAATGCTCTGATCTCCCTAGTACGTCTCTGAATGATATATACTTGCCAAATTTCAGGTGAACACCTCACTCACTTAGATCAAAAATAGTTACCTAAAATAGCTTATCTGCCTGGCTTGAAGAATAAAATTCCTTCTCAGGCTTCCTCCACTTTCAGTAATTTAACTGTGTCGCATCACTTTTTCCCAGTTTTGTTTCATTAATATTCTCCCAGATGAACGAGTAGCCCGTGGTAATATACAGCATTCGGAGTCTTTTAGCAATAGTTAAATCCATTAATGATAGCCTGAGCAATTGAGACGGGACAGAACTTCACTACGCCAAGTGACTCTCCAGGCAGGTAGAAGCGCCCTGCAGGGCAGCAAATTACACACTCCTCTCAGCCTCCTGGCAAGCTATCTTGGACCACTAAACATACCAGTAAGAGAGCAAGCCTACATAGCAGTGATATAGGCATGGAAGCGTGGTATGCTCAACGCATGAGCTCTTCTGGCAAACATTTCAGCAAACTGAGTCAATGGTACTTTTCACTCGCACTCGAAATAGAAAAAGTAAAAAAATGTAAATGAAATAGATAAAATCCATAAGCCAAAGTCTGCATTTGCAGGAGCCTATTTTTCTGCCAGTATTCCAACATCTCTTCCTTAATGGTAGAGTGTATTTCTCCCGCCAGATTCCTTAGCGGTCATACTTCTTCATCTTGCTGATGCCTATTGTCAGGTAAGGAGTAAGCACCTGCCACAGAATCATAAAGATTCGATTCTGAGATCACCACGTCCATCCTCAGCCCATCATACTATGCTCAGTTTGGCCTGTCCCTCTGTGCCAAAACTCCACGTGTATGAACACCTTCAGGGACAGTGACACCAGCACTTCCGGGGCAGCTCAGCCCGTGCATCACCACTCTTTCTTACAAAGATATTTCGTAAGATACAACATTGTCAACAGTGCGTATGTGCAAGCCCTGAGAGAAAGACAGGATTTGAAAAGACTTACAAAAGTTAAATCTTATTCAGCTATTGTTTGTGTCGCTCTGCAAACTTGCAGATGGCGTTCTCTGACCAAAGTACAATTGCACATGGCTTTATCCTCGCCGGCAACACTTGGCTCAAGTCCTCATCATCACCATTTCAAAGGCCAGATATATTATTCTATTTGTTTGTGAAGTGTTAGCTAACGAATCTGAGATTTTACATTCTGAAGCGGTAAGCCCACTGTGGACGTGTTCACCTTCTATAGGTGGTATAAGGATCTGTTCTCGTAACAAAGTCTTTTTTTCGAATAAAGAAAGAATTGTTTCAGAAAAGTTAATTACTTGTGAACTTGATCAACTCTTCACTGAAATATACTCTGCTAGCAGAGTGTATTTGTCTGCAAAAACGATTCTGAGTGTCACGAAGAAAAACAACCCAGGAAGAAAGCTATTATTATATTATTATACCCAGGAATATATACTATTATATTATTATACCCAGGAATGAAAGATATTTCATTCTTCATTTTCCAGCAGATTTACAATATTTGCTCCAGAACACTCACAATGCTTTGAGAATCCTTGAGGTTTAAGAGTATCTACCTGAAATAATGATTGGATGTAAAAACCCTACAGGTCACAATTTGGTGAAATGAGCATTAGATTTAGCTTTCCCTGGTTACACTATAACATCTTAATTGCACCACAGACTGACACGGAAAAGTGACATAAGGCTGGCAAGCTCCCTGGCACAGAGCGTAACAAAAATTAAATCATGTGTTTGACGGCCTTGCTCCCATGCCTCTTTAACATTTACAGGCAAATGACGTCAACCACGTCACAAGAAAGCCTATTCCAGGGTTGGATCATTCTTGACATACATCTCAATGTTATCGCAATACATCGCAATTTTAAAGTCTTAACTCTTACAGGCCAATTTACACTCCAGTTTTCAAAAATTAAACTCCTTTTTGTCATATATTTTGAGATATGTGGCTGAATTCTAGTTTTCCAGTAACTGCACAAAAACACTGTTACAGAGTTTAGAAATGATTGTCTCAGAAATCGAAGACAGCTCTCGCTGCTTTAAAAAAAAGAGAGCTGTATCCTTAAGATCCGGATACACTAAGAGCACTGAACGAAGTCAGCTCAAGGTCCTCAGTTATTCTATGCTGATTCAATGGGAAGAGTTCCCATTGAAAAAAAAAACATCCGCCAGAACTCCAGGCCTAACTCGAGTCCCTCTGCCTGCAGATGTGCCTTTCCCCACTGTCTTTTGAAATTCCTTTGTTTTCCTTCTTTTCTTTGAATGTAGAAGAAAATTGTAGGGCGTAATATTCGAAAAACAATATTTTGAAACTATGGTGAAAACTCACGGATATCCTCACGACATCGATGAGATGGAAGGGAACATAGAGAGCAACAAAAGAATTATTAAGGTTTGAAAAGACCTACAGGATCATCCGATAAGCTATTTACCTTCCACTGTTGCCCATTGAACTAAACATACACGTTTCTTAACACACAGAGGTATGGGACACCCACAGATCTATTGGTAGATAGGACAGATAATTATTTTGTATAGAAAGAAAACATGCCTTGAACTCAACTTTTTCTCCTCTTTTACTGTTTCCCTGGTTTTGCTGCTGCTTCTTTCCACTTTCCCAGTTTCTTGGGAGAGATTTTGCCATAAGAATTTTTGCTGTTTTATTGCTGTCAGTGGAGAGAATAACACGTCTCTGAAGTAAGATTAGAGCATACTCCCTAGTCACACAGCTGAGCCCCTGTAGCTACTTGATCTTTTAAATACGTGCAAGCATTTGCCATACCTGTGGGCTATTTAATTCCTAGTCAATTATACATTGTGCAGTAAGATTTTCCTTTTTTTTACAATTCTTTGCGGAAGTAGCTGCAATATTCTCATTGGAAAATCCGTAAGTGCACAGCCGAGTCTCAGCTGGCTGAGTCATTGTCTTGGACACTTCGTAGAAAATGTCTGGGCTTTAAGCCACGCCTCTACAATGCTTCACACTGTCTAATGGAAAATTTTGTTATGCTGCCTAAGACAAGAAAATACCTTTGGGATCTACGCTACATTTTAGGAATATAAGCCACAAACATTTTGTTGAACATTACATGAACAGGGTCTGCAATAATGGCTAACAGCTGAATGAGGGTAGATTTATGTTAGATTAAGGAGGATATTGTTCCCTTCAAGGGTCACTGGAACACTTTGCCAAGAGAAGTTGAGGTCAGGCTGGATGGGGCTTTGGGAAACCTTGTCTGGAGGGAGGTATCGTTAACCGTGGTAGAGGCCTGGGAAAAAAATCATCTCTAAGGTCCCTTCGAATCTGAAACATTCTTTGATTTTATGAAAACAGCATTGGGTAGCACTGCCTGGAGGGATCAACGAGATAATGTCAGTCCCATTCTTGAAGTCCACACCTCAGCTCTGATATCCTGTTCTTACTTTTTCAGTGAGGATTAAGTCTCCAAAAGCTCAATTCATTGTCACGAAGTGTCCCAGAAGACTTTTCAATTTACTTACTTATATATTTAGAAGAGGAGAAATCTTATTCTTGATCTTTAGCAGTCTTCATGTGCTGCTGCTTCCACCATAGGAATGAAAATGAAAAACAGGAACGTTTGCAAGCTTTTGAGCTGCTGGAGAAATCTGTTTCCACTCTAAGGCTCTGGAGCTCAGAGACAGAGCCTTGTTTTACAGCAGACAGGAGCACCTCTGCAGGGTCAGGATGAACCATAACTCTGAGCAGACTGTGCATGAAGCCAGCCCGGACCCAACCTGCAGGGCCTTCAAGCACTTTCCCATTGCTATAAGCCGATTGGCAGAGCATTGACCCCCTGCATCATTTCAGCAGGTGGAGGACACCAGGCAAATAGGTCCCACTTGGTGGATTTAACAATTGGAGATCGTCTCTTTAGATGCAGTTTTGGAGATTCACCTCCTCTATGAGCTTTGAGTCTATGTCTTTGACCTACTTTAAAAAACTGATAGATAAAAAGCTTGAGATACGTGTTTAATACACCATGCTTGAGATATTTGATACAGATAGGATTCTATCCAAAGGAAGGTTGGAAGGAAGAATATCTACTTCTCCAAAAACTTCCCTTCATTCTAAACGAAGACTTTCTTCCTCTTCTGCAAATGTGCGTAGGGCTACTAACTGCCCTCTGCCTTTAATGAGTTTTATGCAGTTAATTCAAGCATGGCCTTAGTTCTCCTCCACTGACATACTGAACAGGCAGCTCAGGAGTTATTCTCTAATGCACCTTTCTCCCCTGCAGGAATGACATGACTGCATATGACTAGCATCCCACACCATTATGATGTGTTTTGATATGAAGGTATGAAAAAAGAAATGCTTTTTATTTTTACTTACCAAGAGAAAGAGTTGATTTTCAGCTTGAGTACTACTTCTACATTTCCTCTTCTCCAAATCAAAATATGATTGTGACCACAGAAAGGAGGAGATGCAATACTGATCAACGAAAATGTTCCTGAAACTCTTGCCATTTGGAAATTATCCTGGAAATACCATTGATTTATTTTTGTTTTTAGGTAGTCATTAGCATACCTGACTGAGGACATTAATTCCGACTCTAATTAGGATTCTATTTCAAACACTGTAAGCACAAAATGCTGACTGACTTAATTCTAGAAGAGGCCTCAAAAGACCACATAATCACAAATTGGGCAGCTTTCTCTGCTTTATGTATTGGAAAGCATTTCTTCACTGCATGGAGAAGATTTTCAGGAAACAGCATGTGCTGTGGCTTAAATACAAAGCATACAACGATTTGTGCATTACAACCTTCTAAACAGTGTTGACCAATGCTAGGCTTGGACATTCTCTTTAAGTCACATGCTCTATGCTTCTATGAATTTATTCTGAGACAGAAAAAGACCTTTAATTTTCTCTGGGAGCTCGAATATACTTATCCAGAGGACACAGTCCATTTGTACAAGCCTGGCTTTTGGTTACAGCAGCCCCTGAAGGACCTGAGCTCTGCACTGCAAGCACAGCATGACTACAAACAGAAAATAAATGGAGTTTCCTGAATCACTGGCAGCATTCTCATGCACAGAATGGCAGAATAAGCCTCCGATTTATTCCATCTACACTGCAAGTGCACCAACTGATTCTTGATGTTTTGTTCACAGTGCGACGAAGAGACATTTTTAATATTTGCGAAGTTTTCTTAAAGATAAAATTTTTAGTGAAAGCAAATAATTGACAGCTTTTAACAGTCTTCATTCAGATGAGAAATTAAGACGTGCCACAGCATAGCCTGTTGTGCAATTTCAGATAGCAATGATATAGCCAAGTCACTAAAAGATGCCTCAGAGATTTTGCGTGACGGTAAGATGCTTTCAGTGTGTTACATGCCAGGAAATGACCACTTTCCTTCAGGATGAGAAATGTGCTCCTTCTTATCACGGGATTATTCCTCACAGCTTATTCTCAATACCTTCTCCGCCCTTGAGAAAATTTCTGGAATATTTCCTCGTTGCCCCAAACCCTTGATATTTTTTGTTAATTATAGCAAAGAATGGCTAAGAGAAAATCCAGTAAATGAAGTTCTATGCCGCCATGGAGCACAAAAAAGCCTTTGCTCTTCCAGCCCTTGCTGGAATGGAAGAAAGCAATTTATACCTAATTAGCTGAGATGGCAAAAAAATTGAGTAATACACGCAAAATGTTACTCTGCAGTCCCAGAGCAAGATTTGCACAGGAAATGTCCCATCTGCTTCTGGGTGCAATCGTATCTGTATACATGCAGCTAGGAACTTAAAGTACATTTCACACATTTTCCGTGGTAAAAAAAATCTGTTTAGTTTGTAAACATTGCAGAGAAGCAATTAGCATATTGATCGCTCATGTATACTTGCGATGGATGGCCACACATTTCTGAGAATACATCAGTCAGCAGTACAGATAACAGTCCATGATGCTTGATTCATGCAGATACGGCCTCTGCTCCAGAAGGCTCTGTCTTCGGGGGAGGTTTTGCTTATGGGATATCCATTTCATCGGTGCTAAGTGATCAGAAGATCTTTCCAAGTAGTTTAGCACAAGAGAGGCATCTGGAGGTCAGCGGCAATCCCACCTTTCATTTTTTAACTATCAGGTTCTTTTAGCTCAGGAAATAACTGCGCATTTTTAATGTAAATATCGTGAGATCAATGAAGTAACTATGTATTGGAGCTGTATACGAGTGATGGGCTGATCCCTGCAATGGACTTTTTGCCCTCCGAAAGCAATTAAGCAACTAAGATGATGTCTGTTATCTGAAAAATGTCACCAGTTATTGCAGTCCAGTTTGGCACAGAGCCAGTCTAATCCTTACAGAAAACACACGTGCATCTGCAGTGCCAAAAGCTGTTTATGCTGGGAACAGATGGCCAGTACTTGCTGCAGACAGCAGTGTTCATCCCCCCATGGCCCTGGGGTTAATGGCTTACAGGAATCAACTCCCAATGGAGGCAGAGCTTTCTTATCAACCTGGACTTTGATTACAATGAGGGAGAAAAGATTTCCGTTCTTTGTGGTCGAGATTCCTCCTTGGAATGTAAAAGTGACGAGACTGAAAAAGAGGTATTTGCCAGATGAGTGAGACATCAGCTTTTTGTTGACGTGCCTCAGCTTTCACAGCCTATGAAGCTCGCTGAAATGAACTTCCCTCAGCTCCCCACATCAGCTTTCCCATGCAACTCATCCCTTAGGATTTGCAGCAAGATACCTCTTACACTGCTGTTGCACCCGAAAACGAAAACGTAATTATCTGCCTTTACCAGTATGAATCAATGATAAGTTAGAAGAGCTAATGAAAATTACAAGCAATCAGGGAACAATGCCGAACACGTCTGGAAATGTGATCTTTAATATCATTGCTATATGATGGTAAAGCACATACTGAATGCGGTTACATGGGGTGTCTGAGACAACCTCCTCTGCTTTGATAATGCAGAACGCTCGCTACTGCCATGATCAGCCATTCAGCATCTCATCGACTCATCCAATGGCCAGCAGGCTTTTAGACAGAAAGTGATTATGACCTTTATCACAGAAGAGTGTTCCCTGAAAAAGAGAGGGAATTGCATTAGGGTTGCTCTTCACATGCTGGATCGTTGCTTCTTTGTTCTTATTTTTCCATCTTGCCTAAAAAAGAAAAGGAGGAGGGGGAGAAAACTCCATGGATGAAACTTCATCTCATACTGATCAGAATTCACGAAACATGAAAATCCAAGAAAAATATGTATTCATGTTCACTGAGATGCTTATAAATTTCCTTACATATGATCGTGACGATCCTATCATGAGTAATCTGTAACGAGAAATCTTCTCATGCAATAAACTGCCTGTCCAAAACGTGGTTTTAATTCCTAGTAATTGACTGTGAAAACACAGTCTGCCGAGTGTACTATAAAGAGTATGAACAGTGAGAGAAGTAATCAAGTAGGTATTAAGCAACTCACCTTGGGGAATCACGTCAAAAGCAGAGGTGATTTGGGATAGAAGCAGGTGTACTGTCTCTTGAGAAATGCATGTGAACTAAGAGATGTAATGTGCAGGTTAAATATGAGATAAATCTTAGAGAGCATGTGACTGCCGCTACAACCTTCTGTAGCCTACACCGTATCTTCATCAAGTTCCTAAAAATACAAATTACAAGACGCCCTGGAAGTCAACTTTGTCAGTGAAACGGAATAGACGGATTGGTGCCAGGAAAAATGTTCACACGTGTCTGGGACAAACATAGCAACACTGTGAATGGCTCCTCCAGGAGAGAGCTTGGGCAGGGCCTATGTGGAGAGGGTGGTTGTAGGCATCAGGAAATGTCCTGCTTCAGTTTGCCCTTCAGTTCTGGACACAGAGCTTGCTCTCTTACCTGCTACAGCATAATACAATTGTCATACAGGAATAGCAGTCACAGACAAGGCAAGGGGAATGTCATGGTAGCCCATCATTGGCTCTGTGACTGTCTTAACATGTACATCGCTATCACTCTCAGTGCTGATCTCAGTGTGGAGCTCACGCTTTACACAACACATTCTCTTCTTTCGGGATTTTCCTTCCCTCTGATGTGACACTTTTTTCCTCAGAGATAGCAGTAAGATGCATTCTGAGACCTGGAGAAAGTGGGGGGGATGCATGGAGAGGGGACAGATAGGAAGAGGTCTAACAGAAGACATGACAACAGAAAAAAAGATCTGAAATCAGGCTGTTATTATTGAGAATTCTGGATAAAAAGTCTCTTTGTCCTCTACCCAAGGATGGCTAGGCACACAGATCCACAGTTTTTTTTTGTAGAATAGAAAAATTATCCAGTCAATTTTGAAATTTGGATACTGGATTTCTTGAGCGCAAGCAGCAGAAGGAAATTTTGAAATGTATTTCTTCCACACAAAGTCGTAATAATCAAAAAATAAAAAAAGCCTTATGGCTTTACGTAGAAGGAATGTGACTGGCTGTTGAAAAAAAAAAAAATTTCCTTGCATGATTGATAAGAACAATAGACAGAAAAATCAATCTTCCCAACCTATGCATGCAAGAGCTTTCTTTCTTTTCCTGTTCCAACCGATGAAGCACTGCTGGTGATTCCAGACATAAATCATGCGATAGTCTCCAGTCTGCCTAAAGCAATGAATATTGGAAATTCAGAGTGTTTTGGCCCTTTCTCTTTGCTTTTGTGACAGTTTACTTTTTTGAAAACGCCGTTCCACAGCACAAAAAACGACTCACACTTTCCCTTCTTCCAGAGATGCACCAGGAAAAAGAACTAGAAAATCTGATATGCTCTTGCCTGTGAAAAAAGTTCAATTGTCACTGATATAGATTTTTGTACGCAGTTTGATAACTCCAGGCAGGCAAGAGCAGATCAGTAAGTCTGTGTGAATGCAGATGTGAAAAATTCTGATTTATTTTTCTAATTGCTGTATCTTTTTCCCTGCTTGGCTATATAGTATGTCCTAATAAATATTGAACAGACAGACAGCGATCATTTAGCCTAACTTCCTGTGTAAGATTCCTGTGAAATAATTTCTGAAGATATACGGGGAAAATATCTAGATTAGAAAATGAAAAATCCAGTATCAAAGCTCTCTCTACAATTTGCCTCAGTAATTTTGGAGCAGACCATTACCCAGAATGATGCATAAAAAAAAATCACATTTCATTTCTTACATGAGCATGTCTAGCTTTGCCTGAAAACAGTAAGTTCTTTAACAGATTGAAGTCTTGTATTATCAAATCACTGTCTCCTCTGAAATGTTCACATATTCACAATTCAACATTTACACGGTGACAACTGAGCTCTGCCATCTCAGAGAACTGCCCATCACCTAGTAACAACCATCATCACAGTAGGTCTTGTCATAATGCCCGCCACGCTCACACAAGTAAAAAATGCAGGAGAAAAACAATCATGTATGAGTCTTCAGGCTCACACTTGCAACCTATATCCAGAAGTGAATATGAAGTTTTAAAATAGGACCTCAAGGACCATAAACACATAACCATTTCTTTTTGAATAGAATTTTTTTCCTTTCTTTCAAAAAGGTTTTAAAGACTGATTTTGGTTTAGAGATCTATTATCCTTTAATTTCACTAAGAAGAAATATTTGTCATTACTGCTCAATGGAGACAGCTCCTCTAGAGTGCCTTATGCACCTGTATTTCCCAAACACGAAGAAAGGACTTCAGCCCATTCGGAGAGCACAGTCCACCTTCCCCACAACTCTTCTGAGAGACAAAAGGAGAAAAATTCAACTCAAAGTCATCAGTCCAGATTGAGTTTTGTGCCTGACGTACAATGGCATTCAACAGTCTCCCATTCAAGAAGCACATTTCCCAAGGAGGATTTATAACCCTTGGGAATCACTCTCTCACTCTGTCTCAAAAACTATCAAACACAGAATGCATAATGATACCGCTGTACTCACCTAATTTACGTTATTCCATCTTGCCAGTGTTAATACTGTCTGGTTTTTGCCCGTCACCATGTCTGCTGCTTCTTCCCATTGACGAGAAGGCTTCAGAAACAAATGTATTAGGAGCAGGGAAGCAAATGTCAGTGCTGCATGCTGTCCAACACACTCGTCAAGCATTCTGCACAATGTTGATACAAGCTCAAGAACGCTCACAGATACAAGTTAAGAAAATACTAATCAAATAAGTCAGGAAACGTCTACCCAGTGTTATAATTTCCAGCAGCCCTCACCACTTCCGGCAGTAAGAAGAACGCCAACACAGTAAAAGAAGCAGAATGTGAACTGAGCATATGGTCTTTCACATTTTCTTCTATCTCAGAAGGCCAACGTTTTGACAAAAAGGCAAACGAACACGTGACAGCAGTGCCCATCATGGCAGAAATAGCTTACCGTCTCTTCGTCTGTTGCCTCGTGTGCTGGGGTTTGATATCTGCATATATATCATCTGCAAATGGAAGAGACTTCTCTGAAAAGCTATTCATTGGAGAAGTCAGACTCACCTTTGCTTCTTTTCGTGCTAAATAATATTTGCAATAATTCCAATCTTTGTTATTAGTTTCCCTGCAAACAAAGTCACTGCTGACGCTTTAGCAAAGCAGTTATTGCTAAGGAAGGCTGCAGTTCTGGTAGACTCTGATTAACATCTTTGGTAACCAATGCCTCAATGGGAAAAGACAAGGCCAATAGGTAGAGAAAACAAAGAGACTCATTTGGTTGTTGCACTCACACAGGGCATCTCTTTCACTCATTTAACTGAAAACTCTTTTAAAAGCTTTCTACACTCTACATCTGTAATTTATACTCCCATTAGTATGATCCCAGCCTCAGCCACAATTCCTCTTTCACGCAAACACCAATAGCACATTTCACACAAAGCCAAGACAATATCCCTTTAAATGAGTTACAATCAGCAGAGAAATATCAGCACTCCAACGCTCTTGAGAAATACCTTCTTTCTTGTGTGCAAAAATTCTCTTTACTATTTATTCCTTATGAAATTTCGAGGAAATATATCGCCCACTAGGTATATTGGCAAAAGAACTGAATTTCAAGTGAGGGTTGAAGAATACTTGAAAGAAGATCTCTGTTTGTATTAGAGAGTGTTTATCATTAGTGCCCAATTAAAAAAGAGACCTGTTAACACACAGAGGACAGGCAGAATATACAGGGCAACTTCACATATATTAGTATTTCACATTCTGTCTTTCTTTTCTGCAAACCAAGAGTTTCTGTAGTGAATTTACTTTTCCAATTTGCTGTGGTGATTTTGCTCGATATACGCAAAGATTCTGAACAAAATTTGACAGCTCAAATCGAGGAGAACATAACTCAGAATCCTTTTCCATGTGCATTTTCGGAAACTGGCATGATCTGAAAATAGCTGGCAGGAATTCACATGCTGGGATAGCATTTAGTCACACATTAACCAAAGGAGAGCTCAGAAATAAAGATGAATGGATCATAAATCTCAGAGTGGCAAACACCCTTCACCTATCCTATTATGATCTGCTTTCCACAGGGATTTGATAACATAGCCATGATTTATTTCATTCTGTAGGTTGTGTCCATCAGTATTCTCCAGGAACTGTCATTTCAGTGGAGAGAAAATGTCAAATTTGGTGCATGGGCCAGGCTGTCTCAGGGATTCACACTGCGCTCTGCAATCCATCAATGAAGATCAAACTCCTCATAAGATGGAAACTGGAGCAATGTAGGAGACAGCAGGATTCCAAATCACATAAAGTTTTATGTTGCAAACTTCTGGCTGCAGCTAAGTAGATGTCTGGAGATTCAGCAGCAGAGAAAAGACAAAACAAGAAGCCTTGTAGAAGTTGGAGTAAGTAGAGCAAGACAACAACATGGCAAGTGCCGCCATTAGGATGAAGAGTCCTTTGGCAACATGACAATGCACAGAGAAAATATTCAAGTGTCTTTTATATTTGGGGTGGACATAGTGAAGAATTATGGGCAAATTCCATGCCCCTCATTCCTCAGTTTCCCGACTTACAACTTGGGAACTCTGCCAAGTGCTATGATGCATAAAAATCCTTATATCACATTACAGATTGTCAAAGCCAGACTTCACACTTAAATATCTGACCTCTCTTTAAAAGAGGACAAGCAGAATTTACGTTCGATAAAAGCACACAGTTTTTCCCTTCCTTACCTCCTCACTGCTTATAGATTCAGAGCTGAATGTGCCCTGATGGCACTGAACAGCAACATTCACGATCTGCTCACTGGAGACTTCCACAGCACTTCTGCAGATGGCACTTAACTGTAACAGACAAAAATAGAATAAATCTGGTGGAACAGAGTTACTGTGCAAACCATCTCTTGGGACTTTAATTGGGAAATCTTCACAGTTTCCAAGATGAAAAAACACAAGCTGACGAATTCTTGCATCAGTTTGCAGCCAGACCATTATATTCTGATCTCACAATATTTCTTCCTGTATGAAGCTTTCAACTTGCTAGTGTTAGAAAAAAGATCTACAAATATTTTCATGACTCTAGTAAAACCAAACATGAGCAGAACATCTATGAACGGATATGGTGATGTCACATTGCTCAAGAGCAGTAATAGAAACAGATGTCTGGGTATCCCTTCAGGGAATAAAATACCTCCAGAAGAGGTAGTATTACACATAATATGCACTAGAAAAGCCTTAGTGACATCACCTGTTTACTGCCTTTCCAAAATTCCTCCTCGTTTCTCAACTCTGCATGCAGGAAGGAAGGAAAACTTGGCAGTCTTTCACAGAGGGAAAAATCAGGAATTCATACTAGGGAGTGTAAAAGAACCACGGTTAATCTCTTTGGAATTTTAACTCAGTAGAGAATAAAACATTACTGTCCAAACGGTCTGAACAACAGCCTGGAAGATGGCTAAGTTGGTAGTATTCCACATTTGGTTTGGATTTAGTATTCAGCCACGCCTTCAAGCACCCAGCTGGAAATGAAAACTTGCCCAATTATTCCTTCCTTTATACATCAACAACTGTTAACAATGGTTTTTCTTCAGGCTTTCTGAAAAGGATTTCCTACAATTATTCTGCAGCAGCGGTATCAACACAAGCGGAGAAATTCTGCATGGAGGGGATCTGTACTTCTACACCGGAGGCACTTACCACAGAAGGCCCTATTTTGAAGTCACATGTGAAGGGGTCTCTTCCTGAATCCTTTGTGCACACAGTTTCGTGAATAGTGAGCTGCAGATCTAGTCTATAATTATTGCTGTTCTCCATGTAGACCTGGTAAAAGAAAGGCCAAAAAATCTTGTACCTGTAAAGAACATCATATTACTGTACAATGATGAATTGATGCAGCTTACAGAATCACTCCTTGTCTGCTCAATTGCCTCAATGGGCAAAGTGCAAGCCACTCGGAAATCTTTAGAGAGCTGGATTGCTTCTGTTGATACCATCGGATTTCTCCTCAGTGTTATCAATGCCTTAGCTGAAGGAAAGAACATTGAAAACATGCAACAAACAACATAGACTTGCAGTGTTTTCAGTAACTGCTTTCCAGCAACCCCCTCTATACTCTTTCAGAAGTCTCCTTGCCTATTTTTAGAGAAGATTTGAGACATATCATCTCTAGAAACACATCCTGTGGATGTTCAATAAAAGGACATGCTGTTTTTAAATTAGAAACTTTAATCCTCAGCTTTAGTCAAATACAATAGATCCAGCCATTTTCTTTTCTATGTACAGATGATGTGAATGGTGAAAAATGTGTCTCTGCTGCCATTTTATCAGCAGTACAGTTATTCAACAGAGACCTCTATGTCCACCTAATATAAATCAGATTACTCTATGCGCAAAGCAAAACAGTTAGCTGGAGGTACATGAAAACTTCAGTGTTTTTCAGACTGCATTTATGAACAAAATCTAACAAGGCATCCATCAAGGTCTTCCGATATGGAGGTGAAAAATTGAACGCCAAATATACTTTTAATTCATACCCAGCTTACAAAGAACTTATTTAAAACCACAGGTTCGGAAATCGTCCCAGACCGGTCGCTTCCAAGAACTGTTGGAAAATTCCCTCTAAATTAGGTTCTCGAAGATGGGGCAGAGAACAGTTTTCCTACAAACAAAGCATGTTTAATTTAAAGGACCTAATCTGTCTGCACTTACATTTATAATATGGCTCCTGACAACACCGTACAGGTTTGGCCACCATGACTGAGCATTAATCCTTGCGATGGAAGTATTGAGAGCCTCTTGCATGACACCGAGCTCGTAATCATACTCTGGAAATCCTAAGAGAGATACTCAGTTCTGTTAGAAGTTCAGTGCTGCTTGTACTGTTCCTACCAAACAATACGAAGAATGTCGCTGTTCCATCCTGAGAAATTTACCTGAACATGAGAAAACACTCAGCGCGAGGACAAGAGTCAACTTCCCCATAGTGTGCCTTCCAAAATCCTCTGGAATGTTCCGTCTCGAAGAAATGTTCATACTGCATTTTCCTGTCTTTAAATAAGTGGAGCTGTGATACTACACCTGACCTTCCTGCGTTAGGCTTTGCTGAAAACATTGTACTTTAAACGGAATTGATCCGAGAGTAAATGTTTACTGTCAGCTTTTCTCCATTTAGCAGTACTTTTCTTAAAAGAGACGGACTGCTGTATTTTTCCTTAGCACCGTTATTAAAAAGTAGTTCTGACTATCTTATGCCTACAAGCGAAAGGCAGAGCATAGTTATGTTTTTCACATTGAGCTAATGATTTAAAATTGCAAACTGCTGAGAAAAATCTTCCTTAGTACGTAACTCTCGCTTTTATACCCCAGGCAGAATACAGAACACTTTGGAACTGGAACTCCCTGATTTCATAGGAACAGGACTGTATCCAACCACCCAGGCTTGTCCAAAACTATGACCCATCACAGCAAAGCACGGAACACGACCTTCAGGCACGAGGAACATGGCAGTACCTTGCAGCACCCCTACACCCTTTGCTCCTGAGATCTTTGCTGATTAGCGTTTAAGCCAGAGGACATTAGCTGTTATGCTAATTAGCCAGAGGAACACTCTTGTTTACCCTGACCTCTGCAAAGCCTGAGTACAGCTAACGTAACGAGTGAATATCTGTGACCTCAAGGTTTCCCTCTCACATTTTCCTAACTCTTATGACTTACTTTTGGCAGAGAAAAGATGGGCTTTTGAAAAAATACATCATTTATTCAGGAGACAAAACATCACAAATAGTCACAGGGAGAATGCAGACAAGACACCTTAGCTTCTACCTAAGTGAAGCTTCTCTTCTCAAATATAGGCAACATTTCTTACGTCTTTACCACACTACAGCACCTGTAGAAATTTTCAGAGAAGCACATGGGTAGTGAGTGCAAAAGGCTGCTCTTAGGACATTGAGAACTGCCATTTTCCAGCCCCATCTGTCGTGTGAGGAGCAAGGAAAGGCTCCCAAAGACAAGAAGTGAACTTCCTCCATTTTAGCTCATGGCTTAACCCATTCATCCCACTACTCACATGGTAATAGTACCATTAAAATGACATTGTATTGTCTTCAAGGCTGGACATCTGACAAAATCACTGCTTTGTGCCTTGTTTGGTGCACTCCCCTCGATTGCTGATGCCAAGTATTTGAACTGGCCAAGATTGCTTTTTGGGGGCACACACTAGTACTTTTGCTTTAACAATTATTGCCAAAAAGGCAATAAGCTCCTAGTCAGAAGGCACAGGATGTCTCTTTTTTTAATTCTGTGCACAATCAGGTTGAGACTATAGCTTTTCTTTCTTGTCCTTCGTGATCTATGTTAGGATAAAGAGAGCCTTCAACATCCTGTCAATACTCAGCAATGGTAACTCATCTGTTCACTGCCTTTCCGCCTTGATACATTCTTAACTTGCACTAGAGGGTTGGCTAGAGATTCTTCTTCACACCAAAAACCTTCTAGTAGTTGCAAACAAAAGGAGAGATATTTCCGTATTTATTCAAAAAGTAAGGTGCTTCCCTAGCAATGTTGAAAGAACAAGCAATTTTTCCCTTCCTCAGCCTGTGCTTTTCATTCCAAAAGTGGCAAATAATGTCGCAAAGTCAAGTGAATTCATCAGAAGGATCCTTCTTTTCCTGGTTCTGAGAATGGATATAGTGCAAATGAACCAAATAAAATGCACAACTGTGACAGTTTAAGAGTGCCCCTAGTCCTGTGCTAGCTGTTATTTCACAGTGTTGCCACGGTTCAGTCATATACCTTGGGAAAAGCAAACAGTTTTTGGGAACTCTTTCCTTCCCAGGAGAATTCAGATTGCAGGACAGCAGCCAATCACAAGGCTGTACCTGGGGGAAGTGACTCTTTTGGTGGCAGATGGATGGAGGCTGATGTATTCAAAATACTTTACAGCAAAAAACCATGAAGGCTGCTCATTTCTAAGGCAAAGTAATTAACAGTTGCCTCAGTGTGGGTCCTGAACATCACTGGATTCATTCCATGTTTTAGCAGCGAGATCCTAGAAGAGCAAACAGTAGACTCATGGAACAGACTAGGAAAGGGCTCATGTGCTGGTTGGTAGAAAGGCACATCAGAACAGAGACTGTGCTAGGAACAAGCCATGCTTGGTCGGGACAAGCAGACGAAGTGCCGAAGAAGAAGATTGTTGGAGCCACATTGACGGTTAGTACCAAATCATGTGTACACCATCTCACCCAAGATGAGAGGTGAAGGTGAGTGGATCTTCTAAAATGAGAGAGTTGTTTTATTGCCAGTCAACTTTAATTTCAGCATGTCATAAAATACACCAACTGAAAAATTGTCAAAAAGTCAGATCCTCCTCACCTTGGACACTATCTGTAGGAAAGTCTGTCCTTCCTATTTCTTAGTACTAATTTGCTGCTCTCTGTGCCATGGGAAGGCCAATCATAACACAGGGTCAGTAATAAGTCAATACTAGAATATGGCACAAACTGTGTGAGATTGGCAGAAACTCTTTGGCCACTTGGCACAATACCTGTGTTGTAGTTTAATGTGGCAAGCAGCTAAACACTACACAGCCTTTCATTCACTCCTCCTCTACCACTTGAATGAGGAAGAGAACTGGAAAAATAAAATAAGGAGATCAGGCCCAGCCAGCATGCGTTTATGAAACGCAGCCTGCGTCACCAGTCTCATCCTCTTCTTTGGGCAGGTGACCAATCTTGTGGATGAGGGAAGGGCTGTTGAAGTAGTCTATCTGGAGTTTAGCAGAGCCTTTGTCTCTGTCTCCCACAGCATTCTACTGGGAAGCTGGCAGCCTGTGTCTTCGACTGATCATCACTCTTTGGTGGACAAAAAACTGGCTGGAGGGTTGGGCCAAGAGAGGGGTGGTGAAAGGAATTCCATCCATCTGGCTACTGGTTATCAGTGGTGATTCCCAGGGTTCACTACTGAGGCCCATCCTGTTTCATATCTTTATTGATGATCTGGAATGGGGAGATTGAGAGCACCATCAGTATGTTTGCAGATGACACCAACCTAGGAGGAAGCATTGCTCTGTCCAAGGTTAAAACAGCCCCACAGAGGGATCTTGAGATGCTGGATCTCTGGGTGAGGTCCATGGGAAGAGGTTCAACTGGGCGAAGTGCCATATCCTGTGCTGTGCTCACAACAACCCCATGCAGCGCTAAAGGTCTGGGGTAGAGTGGGTGAAACACTGTGCAGAGGAAAAGGATATGGGGATGTCAGTCAACAGCCGGCTGAACATGAACAACAGCATGCTTGGGTGGCCTGGAAGGCCAACGGCATCCTGGACAGCATCAGCAGTAGTGCAGGGGGTGATCATCTCTCAGCCCTAGTACTCAACCGTAGTGAGGCCACACCTCAGTGCTGTGCTCAACTCTGGGCCCCTCACTGCCACAGAGACAGTGAGGCCTTGCAGTGTGTCCAGAGTAGGGCAATGGAGCTGTTAGAGTCTGAGCAAACGCGCTGTGGAAGCACTGAGGAAATGTGATGGTTCAGTGTGTGGCAAAGGAATCTCACAGGAAAGCGCATTGCTCCCTTCAAACCCTGAAAGGATTGTGATGTGGGTAAATGATCCTCTGCTCCTGGGTAACAGTGAGTACGATGATAAGTAATGGCGTTAAGTTGCACTTCAGATGGTTCAGGTTGTATATTGGGAAAAATTTCTTCTCAAGGAGAGTGGTGATGCACAGGCACGGCTGCCCAGGGAGGTAATGGAGTCACTGTCCCTGGAGGTGATTAATAGATGTGGAGATGTGGCACTGAGGAACATTGTTTAATGAACACGTTGGTGATGCATTGATGAGTGAACTGGATGATCTGAGAGATCTTTTCCAAAATTAATGATTCTGTGATTCACTAAGTATTTGTGCCGGTGCTCCATCACCCTCATAGCACAGAAGTTCAGACTAATGGTATTCTAAACTCATGGGTCTGTGCCCAGTCCTTCTTGATCTGGCAATAGGCACAACTGTAAAGACCCTGGCTCCTTCCTTTCTGCACTCTCCCTGCAGGTATTTACAGACGTTGATGAGATTCCCCGAAATGTCCCCTTCTGCAAAAATCAGCTCTTGTGTTTTGACCCAGCAGATAAAGTCCCACACACTCGCCCTTCGCAAGTGTGATGGGAGAGTGAATTAAGGAATAAATACGGTAGAACTCGTGGGCTGAGATAAAAGCTATTTACTAAGACAGCAGATAAAATAATATAAATAACAGTAAATATATATAAGCAATAGATGATAAACTAAGCAAGGGACCATGACTGATACCAAATCAGCTAGCAGCACCTCCATCAGAGGAGGGACTCCCCTTCTGCAGAAATCACATGTGTTCTTTAGAATATTCCTTCGGTCAGTTTGAGTGTGTTTCCCTGGTCCTGTCCCCTCCCAATTCCCTGCTCCTTATGCTTCCTTCACTGAGGAAAATAATATATCCTTGACTGAGTTCAACACTGCCAGGTTGCACCAGTTTTCTGTTTCTTCTGAGATCAAAATATAGTTTCATACTAGACAATATGAGATAAGTAACTTCTGTTACAAAGAATGATATCAGCTAATACCAAGCACCTTAGGGCTGGATTGTATCCAGCTTAGTGTACACAGAAAATACATATGCCCCATTTAAGAAAGGAGTAAAACAGAGTTTAGTAACTTCTAATCTACGAGTATTTTCAGACCACTTTCACTTCCCATTGTTCCAGACTACTGAGAGAACAGTCATTGTGAAATTTTGATTACTACAGGGTACATATTAATTAGATATGCAAATAGTGCAGCATTGCCACACCTTTACTATTCAGAACGGTCCAAACTCCACCCCAAGCACCGAGGAACTATTCCTGATAGCTTCTTTTCTGTCAGATAAAAGTTTATAATGTCCCATCATGTAAAAGAAATCCTGACTAAAGACAAAGTAATTTCTTCTTTTCCTAGTTGTGTCACTGGCAAAACTAAAAAGCTCCCTAAAAGTTCTTCTACACGGGTAACTTCTTCCCCACATGTGCAGAAACCTTATTGTTGTGCTCACTGCTGGTAGTGGAAACTGGGAAAAGGCTTACAGATTTTGCTCAGACTAACAAAGACATTGAGATCTGATACATATTTCATAGACACTGGCTCAGCTTTGATACTCCCTTTGGATCTCATCTGCGTGTCCCTTGTGAACCTAGGAGGCAATGGTGCACCCAGAGAAGACATGGCCTGCTGGAACTTTTGCAGCTACTGCCCGCTTGGGGCAGGGGGGCTGGAGAACACACATTTTTTTCCAATCTCTCTCACACTCTCTCCTACGGTGCTACCCTACGCTGGCTGCATTTCTTAATGCCAAATATAGAGCTACACACTAACACAAAAGCAACACAACAATTTGATGGTAAAAAGGACGGAGAAAACAAATTAACAAGACACCTCAGCTTCCCTCACCTACAACAGCAAGGATGAAAAAAGATACTTCTTTTAAGTGTGGATTTCACGTAATTTCTTCAAGATCTGCTGTGGCTGCAAGGATCTCACTGAGGTTTTCTGTTTCATCAGCTAAAACTTTTGGAACAGATGTCTGAAGAGCAATTTTAGAGAGAATAAAGGAAATATAACAGCAATTACGTAGAGACTGTGCCGAAAACCTTTTGCACAGTACTCCTAAAGTGCACCACACGTGCTGGTCTAAGAAATATAACCTAATCTTCCATCATTTTTTCTGCAGTTGCTGAGGACTTTGAGAGTGAAGCAATAGAAGGCACAGATTGCAGCAAACAAAACCTCGACTATACAAACTGGATGGCAGCTCTGAAATACCACAGGCTGCAGCAGAATCTCAAAAGTCTCTTTTTGTTCCTTTGAGCTTTGAAACTTTAAATATTTATTTTTCCTGTTTCTGGCATGTCAGCAGGAATAGATCTAATGCTACAGTGTTGTCACTGATGCAAGACAAATATTATCACGAATGCTGTTATATTGAAAGCCAAAGAAAGTAAAACAGACGTGTTCTCTTTATATTTGTTATGTTTTTAACTCTTTGCTGACCACAATAATGGTTTTCAAGGTTTTCTCCCTGTCCCAAACTTTGTATGTGTGTATTTGCTGGGCTCTTTGCTCTGCTGCTATATCCTTTTGCATTCTTATTAAAAGTCTCGAGAGCTTTACTGCCTCCTCCTTTGCTGAGTCTCTCATTTACTGACAGCAGTGTTCACCTCAGCCTTGAGGACTCCTGAGGTGTCCAAGGCTCTGACACATCTGCACAACCTGCTGTGAGCTGAACAGAGATTTTCCCTCTCACTACTCAGCCTCAATTTGAGTGTTACTGCTGGCAGGTTCTTCGGATGGTGCATTTGCAGAGCCAATCTGCAGATGCAAGGAGAACTCACATGTCCTTTCACAGTAATGGCTATGAGACACCCTGGACCAGATCGTGTCTGAAAGTAGCTTTTGCTTTTCTTCTCTGAAATGCAGTTGGCCAGAGGGAGTGACAGGACCACAGAGCTATCCAAAAGGAACATTTGTCCCTAATTCATAGAGGAGTTTTGGAAGCACTGTTAGTACACACCAACCGCACCCGTTCAGGCCACTGGACTGATGCTCGTGCATTGCTTGTAACCATTGCTTGTAACTGAAATAACCGAAGTGTCCCAAGAGCAATGGTAGCAGAATTTGTTGGCACTGTGGATCTGCTCTGTTGTGTTCATTGAACGGATTCTCAGAATAAAGCCTGAACCTCAGACTGAACATGAAACTCTGCACTTCTGGTTAACCCCTGTCCCCTCCCCTTAACAACAAAACAGAAAATCCACCAGAATCCCCTCACCCCACACTCTTTTCTGGAAGACTTTGCCAAGAAGGATATCTAGTAGGCAACATATTCTACTGCATGAGTCCCTCCTCCCATCGAAGGGCTACGCACATCCCCACTCCGGGCAGCAGCTCCCAGCCCTGCAACTGGGAGAAATATTCATTTCTCCCCCCTCCATCTGAGCAGGAAATCCTTGCAACAAGGGCACTGGAAGGGCACTTGCAGGGCACACCTGTGTGTCTTGAGCTTGGAAGATCGGCAGTGGTCATATGGTTCTACTGTCAGCCCAAAGGTCTCCCTATCCTTCCTCCGCTTCACATCCAGGGTAAGTACTTCTCACCTTGTGTGTGGCCCTGGAGGCTGAAGGAAGCCCAACTATGGGACCTGATTACCATTCCCTGCCCTGTGCTGACATGGAAGGAGACTACAGCTGAGCACAGCTGTGGACTTGCTGGAGGTGAACCTGGTGCTCTGGATATGCTGAGGGCAAGAGGTTGCCTCTTGATACAAAAGATGGGCAACACCAAGGCCTGTGAGCTGTAGGCATAGAACAGGCCCGGAGCAGCACACTGTGCATCATCCATCCCCATCCATCACGTGAGACATCATTTTGTTCAACACTTTGTTGCCACAAAGGAAAGGCACACACGCCAGGTGAAGATGAAGGAGTCTTTAATTGGGGAAAGACTAGCAGAGGGCCGGTAGTAGTCAGGAGCCACCCAGCATTCTACACCCAGTCAGGAGGTGCCAGCATGCAGGCCGCCTGCTTCAGTGGCACAGAGTCGCAGGAGGAGGGCCTCCTCCTCCATGTGATCTGGTGCGGAGAGTGTGCTAAGCTTGTGACTTCTACTGGAGATCTGGAGGGAGGACTTCCCTGCACATTCGGATAAGATCTGAATCTCAGATCTTAGCATCTCAGCTCTGTTCTGGTTTTGGAACAGAGCTGTTTCTAGCAGGGAAAAGGCTGTGACTGACTCTGTCTGTGTGCAGCCACCTCCAGCTCCACAGAAGAGGCAGCACAGGCCCAGGAAGATCAGAATACCACGCAGAGTCAAGCTGGACATAAGAGAAGTAAAAAGTAGTATGCATTCATCACCTCCTGTGGAACACCAGCCAGGCAAATATATATTGCCAAGAATATAAAAAGCCTACGTATGTCACAATGTGCCTAAGTGTGTGGGGAAAGGTCTCTGGATTCCCAGACCTCACTGCTGCTCTAGTTTGACCAGCCCTTGTAGGCCATGGAAGGCAGAAAACAATTTGTAGCATGGCCATGGCTATGTCATGGATTGTGGGTCCAAGATCCCCTTTTGCCAACACTGCAAATAACTATCAAAAAGGAAGGAGCTTTACTGATTCCTATTAAAAGCAATAAGGATTAATAATAATGGTTTAGGGGACCATTGTGATTGAATAGCTTTTCCATAGCCTTCCGTCATCTTGATTAGCATTAGCTCTGCCATAGAGCCATTCTCACGCTGGGTCTCAGGTATACACATTGCACAGAAGAAATCATTTGTAGAAAGAAAACAGACCTTAATTATACGTGGTGTGAGCTAAATCCCTTAGAAATCTATGAAGGCCTTACTGAGATCTTCCTAATTCTTCTTAAGGGACAACATTGTTTTTATGGGACAACACTGAAATATTTTTATATATAAATTAATAACACACTTGTTTCTAATTCTCTAGACCCCAGGACTGTGTAGTGCAGGGTGTACAGTAAAACTCGGGAAGATCCAGCAGCAGGAAAGAAGTAGTAACCATTCTGGCAAGGTGTCACCAGCGGTCTCCTAGAAAACTTGCATTTCAAGCTACAAGGAAAAATAGAGCACCAGCTTCTGTAATCAGTGAAGCAGGACATGATCTGGAGTGTGCACTGGGTATGTTAAAAAAAAGGGAGGGAAATTGTTTTACAGATCTCTCTGCAGATGTGCCATAGGAGTGTTAGTTTCTCTGTCCAGCTGTAAGTCATGGCAAAGTGTATGGACTAAGACTGTTCCTAGACACTGGAGGCGGATACATTTTACAAGGCTGCCATTTGGAGAGGTTTCCCTTCAGGTGGTAATACACCCAGCTATACCACACAGTTGCCACACCAATCAGCTGCTATTTTAGAAAGAAAACCATCAGAGCAGCCTGACTGCAGCAAGTATAATAGAATTTAAAGTTAGCCAAAAGCCTCTTCATAACGCAAACATCTGCAAACAGATATTTGAAAAAGCTCAACTGCAATGCTCCAATACCAGCCATAGAAAGAAACAAGTAAAGATCACACTCAAGGTCTTTCAAAACTATATCTGTAAGAACAACGTCCCTTCCAGGCAGGACTGCAACAGCTGAGCTTCTGTATTGTTAGTTCTGTGAAGAATAGAATAGGTAGAATAGGAAGAAGCTCGCAGCTTTCCTGTGCAGTCCAAGACAAGGATGTTGGGCCAAAGGCTATCTTCACCCTGGGGTTGATGCAACAATATGTTGCATTCCAGCATGCCAGCATTACAGACTTCAACACATAGACTGTACAATTAACAAGCTAGATGTGCCTACTTTGTGAAGGAAAGGGAAGGGACATGCATTAAGACAAGAGATTAGTAGCTAAGGTTAGCCTATAAACAGATCCCTTGGAGTGAAACTCAAAAGCGGAATGATTCTGGCAGAAGTAGAACACTTGGAATTAAAAGTGAATTTTGACAGAAGCTGATAAGGACTACCTCCTGTCACTGAATTTCTGGAGAAAATGGAAAAACGAGCTTTGGTAACTGAGGAGATCTGACAGGAAAGAAAGAGTTTTGACGATTTACCATCATCATGCAAAAAACAGAAAGTGTTGTCTTGTTAAAAACAAAGCTGAGACACTGACGATCTGGTGGGTTGGTTATGGTTTGCATGTGGTTACCGCCAGCTATGAGATTCTTGATGAATCAGTCGGCACCTGTGTGGGCAAAAGAAAAATCTTAGAGTAGAGCTTTGTTTTGATCCTCATGATGCCCACTTGGAACCCTGGATGTCTTGCACAACTCTTCGAATCAAGAAACCCTCGGCATCACCTATCCAGTATATTGTGTCTTTGCAGAGTAGCAGAGATGCTACCTGTCAGGAAATGAAAGAAATATTAAAAGAGTACCTTAAATGGACAATCTAGCATCTGATATTGAAGATAGGGAGAGACGCTTAGGAAGGGCATGTAGTGATATGACAAGGCAAGTGGTTTTAAAACCATTACCATTAACAATGGATGCAGAGAAATCATTCAGGTCAGATAAACTGTTTAAAGAGGGCTTACCCTGCTCAGGTAGCTGCTTTTGGATTTCAGTTGTACTCATTTGATTTTGCTGGAAATCTCTTTTAGAAGGCCTTTCAATCCAGAGAGCTTAAGGAGAAAAAGAAAAGGAAACTTTGTATTTAAGCTCAATCTAACTCACTCCTACAGATGACTGCACCTCAGAATGAAGGAAAGGGAAGAGAACAAAACAAGCAACCAGTTGTAAACACTTGTTATATTTTACAACACAGTCGTAAAATATTCTAAAACATACAAACCCTTGAAAATCAGCATCAAACAAATAACATCAGCAACATAATCTGAACTCCGGCTTAACTGGATGCCCTGGGGATGTCAGCCATTAGAGAGCAAGAAATCTTTGTATCGCTTAGTCACATCATGGTGGCACATGCAGTGTTAATATTGCTTTTCACACAAAAGTAATACTGATAAGTAATGTCAGTTACGAGTAATTGCCTCTCCAAGTATTGTCTCAAATAAAATAGTACTTGAAAGGTCTCTCCCAATTACAGGTTTCAGCAATGCAGTGAGCTCTCATACATATGTAATTGAGCTATTTAGCAAGCAGGCATCACAACAGCTAAAAGCTCCAGTCTGTACCCTATCTCCTTTTCTACTTCAGATCAGAGATGGCTCATCAGTGTAATTCTAGCACTGTGATTTGGGGAGAGCAAGGTCTTTTTCCCTTTGGAAAGTACTGGGATTTTTCAGAAAAAAAATGCTTTGGAGAGATCTCTCTCCCATGTGCAGCTGCCTTTAAATTCTAGAGCAATACAGATGCACTATCAGAAGAAACAACAGCATAAAGTGAAGTACAAAAGGCCATCTGGAGCAGCCCTAAGAGGTAGCATTCACTAAACAGTCTCTACCAAGGCCTATGGTGGAGTAATTTCACAATTTCTCCAAGTTCTTCTCAAAGTCTAACCTAACCCTCCCACGCTGTAACGGGCACTCATTATTCATCGGGACATCCATATCAGGTTGAAAGAAAAGTTTAAGCATGAGCCTTGATCATGCTTAGGTCTCAGTAATATCCATAGGCTTGTTTTATTATAGGCGGAAGTCTATTTTAGTCACACTCTCAAATATAATACACATTGTCAAGCTCTTTTCAGTATCACAGCCACATAAAGCACACTTTTTGAGAATGGTGTGCTCCCCAGTAGATTGGTAGCTTTGTGTAGCTTCAACTGGTCATTTAAATTGCAATTTGAGACATTGCAAACCCTGAAATATTTATGGAGCACTTTCCATTTGCCTAGCAGGTCTTGCCTATGCTATCTTTTAGTTCCACCAGGATTGTAACAATATCTGAACCGCCAAATTCCAAAAATGTGGAATTATCATGTGCCTTCAGAACGAGAGGATAGATGTGACAGCAGTTGTGTTTGAGAAGAGTATATTCTGTGTAATGCCTCTTCTTTCTGTCCATGTTGCAAGGGTCATATAAGCAGCTGAACACTGGAGTTTTGTAAACGTAAGTCGATTTAAAAAATCACAGAACAGCTGAGTGGACCACTGAAGGGATCACTAGGGATCATCCATGTTACTGCTGTCCATCCAATAAAGAGTCCTGAAAAGCACTTTTCCGAGGCTAAGAAAACATCTTTCTTTTCCATTTTCCAGCACGCTATGAAGCTACATATAGCCCCAAAGGTGCAAAGGAGCACATTGAAAAAATGCAATGAAAATGGGGTCCTGGTGATATAGAACTAAGTAAGAAAATGATTCATTTTCCATGTTTATGAGTACCTGCTTTACAGACACAGGCACATCCCTATTAGGGTAGTATGAAACACAAGTACCTTTGCATCCAGTTGTCTAAATCGATGCACCATCCTGAAAACAGAAGGAAGACACAGAAGACGGGGCTGAGTCCAGGTATTAAAGAAGTCTTGGCTAACCAACCTCGTTTTGCAAACCTGCTCAGAACTGCCTTGCAGAAATCTTATCTGTAGTTAACACATCTACTCCTCATTAGCCAAAAAGTATAAGTAAGGCAACTACAGATTTTGAAGCCTTCTGAAGACTTCTGTCTTTGCAGGTACTTGGAGTTCAGTTTCAAAACAGATTGTCTGCAGATGCCCCTGGTTGGGAACATCAGTGTTTCATACATCCAAGAAGACACGGCTGGCATTGCTTTTATTATTAGCACGTTAACCTAACATGCGAATTATTGTCAGTGCTGCACTTCTCCATTTTTCTTGTCAAGACTTTTCTGCTTCAAATTTAAACCACCAATTTTTGTATTTAACGTATTATCCAAAGCTGAGTGCTCTTATTTAGTCTTAACATATATGTTTATTTGTGAATGGCAATATCCACATCAGGGGTAGAGAAGCATGGAGGACCCTGGTATTTTCCATTTGTTCTTATAATCTCTACTCTTACATTTTATTTAGGTAAATTCTGAAGCTCTTGGAAGCTAGCTAAGAAACTAAGACATCAAACACAGCAGGTGACATTGCTGCTTTGTAGTTCTCTTTAATTTCTCTTTCCTCCAATACTGTTACTATGAAAATGGTGGGCTTGATCCCAAAGATCATCAGAGCATCGCAATGTGGTAGTCAGCATTTTACCAGCCCAATCAACTATTTCTGAAGCCAGTATGCAGCATCTGATAAAAAAAAAGAAAGGAATTATTATATCTAAAAATAAAAAGGCAAGTTTATACTGAGTTTATTTATACACCCTTGTAAAAATTTAGAGCTGCTGAAGACTTGGTACCACTAAAAATGTTTAAAATAAAGTTAACAAAATGAAGACAAAGTAGGGTAGACATACTCTTCTGATGTATCACTTGCTTTGGCATTGATTTTGACAAGGTAATTTTCCTTCATGACAGCTTCCCATGACAGAGTTTCATTGTCCTCATTTTTGGAGCCTGGGGAGCACACATTTAAAATAAATAAATAAAACAGAAAACACTAGATTCAGTCCTTTGGTGTCTCCAGTACCAAGATGCAAAAAGGCTAGGTTAGAGCTTACATTCAGAGGCTAACAATTGCCTTATTTGCGGACAACACATTCACAGCCTCAATTCCCACCTGTGATAAGGCTCTGATAAACATGATACTAATGCACTTTATTTTATGCTCCTGGCATGACAGAACTGGTTAAAAAAAAAAACAACAGAAAAGTCTACCTGAATTTTTTGAGTCTTGGCTAGCATGAATGCTTTGGCAACCATTCAACCAGGCAAAGGACATTTCATAAAGTTCCTAAGTGGGTTTCAACATTATTCCACATTGGACAACTAAGCCCAACAGCTGTTAAGAACGCGTATGACTTATTGAATTAAAAGATTTCAAAATGCTGAAATATTACCTTCTCTAAAAAGTATCTCCTGTCGACGCCATTAATCAAAAGAATCAAATAATGGCAAAGAGCAAGACATGGTCTGAGGAATTAAAATAATCTAGCGTAATACTTCTGCATTTAACCTGTTCCAACTGGATTAGCACAAACCACATGAGTCTTAATAATAAAAGGTCAGCAATGTTTTCCCCCTCAGAAGTCAGCAAATGGTCTGTACATTAATTTTAGTCTCTCCTATCTGTTGGCAGCTCCAGACCACCTGCTGCTCTCTAAAGAGGCACCACTCTCTGTGGACCTTTAGGAGGAGTCAGTTCAGTCACAGAGGTGTGCAGGCATGTGTCTGTCACAACAAGCTCAGAAGAAATTTAAGCACAAAAAGCTGTAGAAGCAAGGAATGGAACTGCATATATATATATAGAACAGTGTATGAGGAGTAACACTGAAATAGTAAAGAAAATATTCTTCATTGCACTCTTTGGGTTCAATAAATCTATGTTTCACATGGCACACAGCTTTGACATTAATATCATAAGGCATATCCCTCTTCAGCACCACATAGTCACAGAGCATGATAATTATACTATTTGAGATCTGAGCTGTGTTTCTCCAACACAGATACATATTTCATTCTGGTAAACCTACAATGACAGCGTGTTGTGCTAGAGGCAAGGGAGAAAGGAATTTTCCAAAGTATGAATTTTCTGCCATTGATCACTCTGAAACCCTCAAATACCCTTTGTTAGGGGGAAAAAAAAAGAAAGCCAACACCTGACAAATTATTTAAACCCCGATCTCTACACACAGTGCTACTCTTACGTCATTTATTCTTCCAGTTACCAACAGGCATCTACTCGCCCAAATCACAAACAGATTATTTCTGTAAAAGTTAAGTATCGAAGCAGGGATTTCACAAGTCAATATAGCAGAGTGCTTTCTCCATGCAGTCCTCAGCTTCCAACAATATCTCAAAGTGATGTTCTGGCTTTAGTGAATTCTTTCATTTGCTTTCATTACCAGATCATCTGTTGAACAACCTTCTCAGGCAGGGAAGAGCTTTGGACAGGCAAGTTAATTTAGTCAACGCTAAGTAATTTTATAGCTCAAAGCACGCATCTTTCTGCTGCGAGACAACAGTCAGGATGCTGATGGAGGGAAATGGGTCTGTCTATTAACTCTACTTATCATCTCTCATCTGCTTCTGAATGGCACTTCAAAATTGAAGACATTCCATTTGTTGAGGGGAAAACAAGCTTGTTAAAAACGATTCATATCTGTGCTTTCTAATAGAGGAAATAAGGAGTATTTGGTAGAGGACTAAGCCACTTGTGCATTTTTGAGGTGTTTTGTCCATGTCCACAGGTCCAGGAGAGTCTCTGCATTTCTTTCCATCACACACTAGCAGACAGAAGAGCCTGCGAAGAAAACAACTACCAGACTGCCCTTGCAGCTAATAGCTGTATTAGCTGTCAGATTGTAAAGGAAAGAAAAAAAATTCCAGAACGTAGAGTAGAAATCTTAGATGAAAACCACCCGTTGTACAATTTCAACTTTTGGAGCATACAAAACCACTTGAGAACAGTGCAGGAGGAATATACTACCAGATGCTGCTGACCAATAGGTTACTTTACATTTTTTGTGCAGAACATGCAGATCACTTTCAGCTGCTGCAAGTTCTAGATGAATTTATTCAATGTTCTAACACAAAAAACTTTCAAAATTAGCAAGCACCATAGACAGCCCTAAAACGATACAATTAATCTGAAGACTTATTTGATTTACATGCATGAAGTAATTCTGCGTGCCAAACCAAAGCTATTGGGGGATAGGGGGCAAGAATCCCAGTGAAAGCAACATTGTTTTTTTCAATATCTAGTTAGAATTTTAGCATTAAAAGTTAGCAATATAATTTCCTGTATCCAAGACAGACCACAAATTTGAGTTGAAGGATTATTATAGCTCAGACCAAGCAGGAGGCTTTGATTTGTATCTTATCAAAAAGACTTCCAGTGGTTTTGCCTTTGATGGAGAACATGAATGAATTCCTCCTTATTTCCACTACATCCAGTTCCTCGAGGGTCTACATGTCCTTGAGTACTTCCCACTCAAACATGATCTAGGTGGTTTAAGCACAGCACGTCATGAAAGAGCTGCAATGCATCTGCCACAGAGCTGACTGCCAAGCAGTAAGGAATAGTGCTACTCACAACAAATGGACGGCTCTTTACTTTCATTCTTACAGCAGCATTTAAAACATTTCCTCATCACCATGAATATATAGGCAAAGATGACGAAAGGGAAGGGGATAGTCAAGCGACTGCAGTATTCTTGGACCAAGAAGTAACGCTGGAACTTCCACACTTGGTCATTGTTCTCTTGTACTGATCCAACAGTGTAACTAACAGGCAAAGAAAGAGAAAATACATACATAACTATGTATTCTCCAAAGAACTCCAGCAGAGACAAGTTAGACAGTATTTATCTGTATTATACGAGCGCTTGTTTTTGTAAAGTCATCATAGAGCCAGACATTTTCAGTGGTTAGAAGGTTATTGAGTTTGTACTCCTTTTCGGAGAGCTGTGTGAAAACGTATGGAATAAGACAGTAAAAAAAAAAGAGCCAAAAATAAACTCCAAAAACTAGGAGCAGGGAGAAAATACTCCACACTTTCAATACCTTAGCTCTAGGCAATTTTCCTCCAGCCTAAACACATGAGAACAGAATGTTTCTCAGCAACAAACTCTCTCATTAATTCACCAGCTAACTTCTTTGTAAGCAAAAAAAATAAAAATAGGTCACTTACAGGGCAAAAAAAAGCTCTCACAATGTTCAGTAGAGGTACTAATGAGAGCTTCAGGCATGAATCAGACGTACTGTACTTTAGCTTTGTAGGAACCCAGCAAATCCAAAGCCATGAGAGCAAACAGTGCACAGAGTGCCTGACCTTTCATCGTTGTCACTAAATGGCAGGTGGAAGTTTTCAAAATGCCTGTGTTGAGATCCTAATGGACCCTTACATGGTATGGCCTAGGACCTTAACCTGCAAGTATGCTTGTGGAAATTATCTATTTTTTTACACGATAAATGCAATCCCAAATTTCAAAAGTATTAATCTTGTCAGACTGAGTTACTACAGCAGTCTTTTTATGACACAATGCTTTTATTAAATAGAACTGCTGTATGATAATGACAGGTGTGTCACAACTCTGAATCTGCTGCTCATTTTTCTGACTTGTGCCACAGGCAATGGGACACTTAGCTATGTATAAACGGACATTGTCTTGAAAAACTACATCACCTCTGTTTCTGTATGGTAATTTATCTTATTTTAATATTTTATGATTCTATATAAACTTACTGATTGTGGATCTTCCACTCAGGAGACTATTGGTGGCCCCGCAGCTCCCTCATGGCAGCCCCACAGCTCCCTCACAGCGGCCCTGCAGCCCCTCACAGGGAGCAGAGGGGCAGAACTGAGCTCTGATCTCTGGAGATAGTGACAATGCCCAATGAAAAGACTCTGCCCCAGAGGTGAGGGCATGGCACTGCTGCCTGGGGCAGCAGCCAAAGCCCCACTCTGCTGGAGCTCGGGGGGCGCTCGGGTATGGCCCTCAGCCACAGGGTTTAATTTTTTTTAGGTAGTCCCATGTGGGGCCAGAAGTTGAACTAGTTGATCCTTGTTGGTCCCTTCCAACTCTGAATATTCTGTGATTCAACAATTCTTTGGAATTAAGCAGCTCTGTACTTCATACTTAATCTCATGGTAAGATTCTATTGCGCAGTATATCTGGTCAGGAAATCCTGCCCCCACAGAAGGAAGCAGAGCCACAAAAAGACAGCTTTCCTTAGCACAGGAGTCATACATCCCAAATTTTCTACAGCATGGATAGTGGAAACACAGGCAACCACAGGCCCATTGAAAACTTCGAGTACATAATCAACTGTCTCAGATTGTTTAGCTGACAGCTCTTCCCTCAGGCTGGTGATGACTAGGTGCTGCTTAATAGTTTCCAGTTTTAAAAATATTAAACCTGTACAATACCTAAGCACGTAACATAGCCTGGGCTCCAAAAACACAGCTCAAGGGAAACTCAATTATTCCTTTCATAAAACCAAAATCTCAGAAATCTGCTTTTTTTCCATAGAACAGATATGGCAGCTTTTACATACAAAGACGAACAAACCTTTTGGGGCAAATCCCATTTATTGCATTGCTCTCTTTAGTAACTGCATGCAGGGAATACTTACAAAATGAGTAAAAGGACAGGCAGCAAATCATCCCAGGACCCTGTTCCAGTTTTGATCAGATTGCTGTGAGAATAACCTTGCCTTTGTTCACCTTCCCACCCCACCCTTAAATTGACAGGTCGCTTTCGAGCTGGAAATCCTGTCCAGAGATAGGCAGACTCCAAGGCATGGCTTCCCGCCATTTTCCAGAGAGAGTGATACAGTGATCACAAGAAAATGGTCGCTCCTTTATTACGTACCCAAACATGGCCACAAGTAGGTTCACAAGGAGGATGTTGGTTGAGAGCATGTATATGCACACCAGGGGAATAGTAATCCACTCTGGGAAGCGAGGTTGGTTGTTGGCATCCAGTTCCACGCACAAGGGCTTGGACTCATTCCCAGAAAAGGTGCAGCGGTCAAAATTGTAGGTGGTACCTCAAAAGGCAAGAGTGGAGAGCAAACAGTGAACCCTCTCCATCTCTTTCTGTTGGTCCAGCCCCAGAAACTGCAACTGAACACAACGTGAGTTGCTTCCTCTTTCCCCCCTCCCCATCAGACATAAAAGCTTGCTTTGCTGCTCTTTGGAAAAAAATAGGACAAAATGGGAGATGCTGTGTCTCAAATATGGACAGCTATTTCAAACATCTAGGCAGGTAAGAAGGCTGGTTGTAGGGAGCACCTAGAGACAGGTGGCAGCAGAGCAGGACTGAATGGTCAGAAATCACCAGACGTGGAGGAGCTTCAAAGCTTGGACAATCTGTCAGTTGCTGACCGCCTGAAGACTACAGATGAAGGAAACCCTCTTCCACTCAAATAGTGGCCTGGACAACTGCTGAAAGGACAGAGCCTTCCACCAACCACAGGACATAGCTACCGTCTACATCATCAGGGTAATGGCCAAACATAGCCAGGTATGGCTCGTAGATGACGGATCGAAATATCCATTCCCAGCGGTGCTCATTCTTCCTCAGGATGCCTTGCCTGGCCACACCAAAGGCCACCATCCACACAGCAAAGAGGAAGAGAAAGAAGAAGACATCTATCATCTGAAAAAGGACAAGAAGCCAATACATCAGTGTCGCACTCCTGCTTGTTGCAAGCCACACATCATTTTTCTCCCTGATATATAGAGAACAAGTATCAGAAAAGCCAACATGGGTATCACCATTTCAATGCAAATTTTCAGATCAATGCCCAATAAATTTACAGTCACCAACACAAATGTACAGAAATAATAGACCATTCCCATGAGGGGAGCTTCAAAAATGTTTTCACAACAGTAAAAACAAGACATTTCAGAATATATACTTCCACACTTTTCAGACAGGCTCCTTTTACAAATGCAAGATCCACATGTAAAGACTATTTTTGTGAAACAACCACAGCAGTAAACCTTGCAGCCAAGCATCAGGTGAAAGCAGTCACCACTTCTGTAAACATCACCCTGAATGGGTTAAAACTGGTATTAATATTCCAGACATTCTGGCTAGAGGTTTCCTAAATTTCCAGCTCTCAATAACACAAAGATATGTGAAGACTGGTGATATTCTATTTAAGCTTTTCCATTCATGCAGATCAAGCTCCACCGAGGTCTGCCTTCTTCTAGCCAAGCGGAGTTATTATTAGACTTACTCAAAAACTTGCCTCTTTTGAAGGAGACCAAACAAGAGAAAGATGTAGAAGGAGAAAAATTCTGTGCTTCCACTTCACAAGGCACTCTATTCCCTAGTCTTCAGCTTTGAAGCACTAGTATAAGGCAAAATAAGGGCTTTCTGGGTAAGCTGTATTATGTGAAAGTGCAGAGTCTTCCTATTACCTTTCCCAGACTTCTGGGAAAGACCCTTCTTCTTACAAGGGACAGAATCAGCCAGGCTGCTCCGTCAGAAACTGCTCAAGACCAGCTCCTAGTTGCTTGTGTGACAGATGCAGTGGCAGACAGCAGTCCTCCTCCTACACCTTTTGTTATTATTTTTGTTTTTAGGGAACACTCGTGAGTAGCAAGAGTATATGAAATACACCACAGAAACATTTGAGATACGCAAGACAAAAGCTACCAGGAAGAAAAAATCTCTCTTCTGTTCTTCAGTCTGATCTTTTTTAAGACTAAAATTCAACCTTGCACAGAGGAGGAGAAAAGGGCCTTGCTCTTAATTAGGTCCTATTTAAATCTTAATTAATTCTGTTTAGAATATTTAACAGAAGGAGTGAACTTGGTGCCATCAGCAGAACAGTGACAATATGAGGTCTTGTTAAATCATTTATTTAAACTCTCTTGAATCACTGCCAGAATCTTACCATCCTCTGCAGCATAATAATTTTGGGTCCTAGATTCCTACTAACGGTGAAAATATGGATCAGTCTCAGAGTAAAAACTATGTAGTCCAAACAGAAAATGACTCTCCCAGAATACCAAGAGCTTTCATCAGATGAGTGAAGCCTGATGGAGACAGCAAAAGAAAGTGAAGAGGAGCATTGGGTAAAGCGTGCAGAAATGTAAAAATGCATTGAAACACTGAGATGTGAGTGAAAAATGGATAACATGAAAACAGGGCACAGCCACCCAGTGTCTCATGGCTCCTCCCACCAGGTGACATATGGTAGAATTTTTAAGTCCCCCTATGTTTACACACACCCTATCTTAACTAAAGCATTTCTATGTATTCTTTTCCTTCCTAAAATTAACAGCAAGGAAATCTTCCACCTTCAGCTACTCCCCTAAGCCTCCAAAACCATCACAGTGCAACAACAATTCTGCTGCAACGAGGGAACAATAACTAAATTACAGCTGACTCAACAATTACACTGGCAAATGTATTTCCCCCATTTGTTTGTCACAGTTGTTAACTCACCCACTCATGTAAAACAGTTTATGTGAGCTAATGACATTCTGTTAGACTATTGCAAGTAAAATTACAGTCCACTTAAATACACGACAGTACAGGTCAGAGAGTCCAGATTAAGATTCTAAATAGTCAATATTAGAAGCCAGGGAAAACCCCAAAGTGCTGCTGACTATCTGGGACATTAGCCATTTTGTCCTTCAAAGGTGATATGCTTTGTATCAGCAGACTTGAAGGCACTGTCATTAAATCTATGCCCATCTAAACCATCTTCTTGTAAACATGCACATGCAAGTCCAGAGATTAAGAAGGCCTATCCCAATGGCCCTGAAAGATCTGTGTTTAAGGAAGCCACTTCTGATTCCAGGAATAGACTCAACTTCCATTAAACAAAGTAGAGAAAACATTGTGTGCAGGTGCTCCCCCACCCACCTTTGTGAAGAACAGGGCGTTTCAGGAAAACACTGTTTCCCAAAAGCTAGGTACAGGCTGTAGTCAAAACATGGAAAGAAAGGAAGGCCATGGTGTGGCCAAAAGAAAAGATGCTACTTACCTGAACACAATCCCTGCTATAAAGTAGAAGATCGCTAGTGTATCCATAATGTTCCACAGATCTGATAGATACTTACTGCCATTCATATACCACTAGGAGAGAGAAAAGCAGAAAGTAACAGTCAGAGAGCACTGGCCAGTTACTGGAGGAGATCATGCGTGAGTACTTCCTCCCCCCATCTCTCCCATTGGATGGGGAAATATTCCACCCATTGCAACAACAAGGTTTGTTGCCTTGCCCAAATAAGACTTTGCAACACACAAGGGCTACACCAGAATTCAGACTGTTATTAATTTCCCCAAAAGTGAAGTAATGTGGGGAGGCAGCGGGGTCACTATTTCAGGGCAGTTGAAGTATCCTGGCTTCTCTTTCTTTAGAGCTAATTCAGTAATCTGTCCCTGGCTACATAGGTATGCTTTAGATCAAAGATGCAGATTTAATTGGTTCTTTTAACTACCAATTAGAAAAAGCTGTCTAACTCTGAATTGCAAGCCTAGTGAGAATCTCTACCCTTTCCCAACCTGAATGACTGGAATTGAAAATGTCTGCAATCTACTTCTAGATCCAAGTCAGAGAGAGCTTAATCCACTGGTCCTGATGGAACAGATCAAGCCCTGACTGTAAAACAAATCCATCACAAAGACTCTACAGAATACCAGCTGCTCACATGGACTATGTAACCTTATTTATTTTTGGAATGGTCTGACTTGTGTAGCCAAAAAATCAACTCCAGCCACTCCATGCACATGCAGTTGTTGAAAGTAATCCCAAGAAGTGGCAGATAACTGGAGATTCGAGAAGTCTATACAGGGCTGCAGCCTGTGTGGAGTGTGACTCGTAGAGGAGCACCAGCAGTTCATGAGGCAGAATGCTGGCACCTAGTGGCTCATGGCATCACTTTCTGGATTCTCTGCATATCCCAGAGCTGTAATTTGCTACAAACAGGGATTTTTTCTTCTTATTCTATGCTGGAATAACAGATGCTTATTTTTGAATTTGCACAGTACTGAACAATAAAGCAAGAAAGCCAGAAATGGCAGTGAACTGGTGCTTTACATGATTCATAAGGTGCAAAAGTCTTTCACAAAGAAATATGCATAGCACTGCTCTACAGCTGTATAAAACATAGCATGGAGATGCAGACCACATTCCTTCTCTATTTGGAAAAAAATTAGCTTTCCTGTGCACCCCGCACTCACCTGGCTGGAGGCTACATCCATGTGGCTAAGATGGCAGCAAAAAGAAACATTTCTAGTAGCTGTCACCTCCATAGCCATACTGCTCTTATCAGAAGGCTGATTTCTTCCCAAAAATAGCTACCTGACTGCAGCAGCTGCTGTCCGACCACGACGTTTCTTTTGCCTTTCCTTTGATGTGGATGCAAAATCTGAGACAAATCTCTTTAGTTGTTATTAAGGACACAGATGCTATTTTGACTGCAGAGAGGGACCCGTCTATCTCAGAGGAAGCCAGGGAGAAATCTCCCTGTGAAGCTTACAGGACTGCTCTGCCTTCTGCTCCTTAGCAAACAAGTATGAAGCCAGGACATCAGGTTGAAGTTAGTTTAAATCCTCAGTAAAGTCCGTTTGGGCTGCCTTCTCTCCCATAACGAAACTGGTACAGTGGCTGCTAATTATTAAAGGAACCACTGGGATCTGAAGCTGTTCTACCTGCTCAGCTTATTGAGAAATAGTGGCACTGGTAGGAAAAAAGTTTCTATCCTTAGGGCTTTCCCCTGGATTTTTGCCGGGTACACACATGAAGTGCAATGACACATCCAGGGACAGCAGGACCTAAATCAGCAGAAACAAATGCTCCATTAGTGCTTTCATTGCTGCAGAATTTTACTTTCTGCCCATTTTTTTTATCAAGTGAGTTTGGCTTATACAGGGTACTCCTACCTTGTCCGTTAAAAAGGAGAACGACTGCCGGGAAATGTAAGCACAGCAGCATCAAAGCTCAGTAATGTCATTTGAGTTCATGTGAGACATTTGGTTGCAGGGTGACCTGATCCACAGATCACCCAGAAATAACCATTTGCCTCACAGGACAAGCAGAAAGCAGCACTGTGGAAACCACACACCCATTTCTCTTCGGATGTCCCCAGCACCTCTTGACTCGAGTCCCCACCATTGCAAACAATGAGTAGTTTGCCTGAAATCAGCATCTTCACAGACAGGCCAAAACCTCCATGTGTAGGGGAAGAAGAGAAAAATAAACAAACAAATTACAAACAAACAGAAATATATAATGCTACGTTGCTCATTCGTCCAAAAAAAAAAAAAAAGTGGTTCCCCTGTAATTGTGCCTGCACTGCCTCCAGCTATGGGTGTGGTAGGGAACTGCCAATAGAAGGCTTTTAATCTGGCATGAAACATTTTTGTTTGCAAGTGCTGCCTACTTGTCTCACTTCATCACAAAGCAGGATGAAGACCAGCACGTAGAGGATGATCTCCAGGACAGTCGGCTCCTTCTGGAAATCCATGAGCAACACATAGGCGAAGAGTAACAGGAAGACGATGTAGAAGATGACGTTCCAGGAGAAGACCACAAAGGGTGAGGTGAAGAATGACACGTAATACAAGAAGAGCTTCTTTCTCTTCTCCACAGGCTTTTTCCTGACGAATTAAAAGAGGGAAAATGTTTCAAAGCACAGCTTCCTTGCCTGGAAATAGTTGCGCACTATATGAAAATGCAAATTAGAAAGCTACAAAGCCTAGCAAGGGATAATGCTGTCAAAGTAATGTTATTCTGCATCCACTGACTTCAGCCATACAAGTGAATTGGCACATCTTAACTCCAGGAAACAATCTGCCAAAAGGTTTTTCAACCACTAAATATTTTTATTTGAGAGTTATTGAACAGAATTTATCCACTGAACGCGTGGAGTCTCCAGCCTTGGAGATAGTCAGAACTCGACTGTCCTGGGCAGTTTGCTGTAGCAAAGATATCATGAGAGAACTCTTCCAGCCTGAATTGCCCTGTGATTCTATGGTTAACTGACTTGATTTTCCTCTGTTAATGAGAAGCCAGTTGATTACCTGAATGAGATGAAACCACAGCCTATTAAAGGAAAAAAGAACAGACACAGTATGATCTTCCAATTGTTAGTGTCTCTTGAAATCCCTCCATACCACTGCTTGGAAAGGAAATTCTGCAGGGAAGGAGAAAATATTCTCATTTATTTCAACAGCAGCAAAATACCTTAGGAAAGCTAATAGAGGACATTTGATTTAGAAGAAAAAACCTTGAGATTTTAAACAAAATAACTGGGATTACCATCTCAGCAATGCAGTTGCATCATGCTGGTTCCTCTAGTCTTCCTGACAAGGAATTGCATGAGAGGCTAAACAGGACCTGACCTGATTTATAAGGATATTTACACTGGGCAGTATATCCACACTGTATGACCACAGAAGTTTTACCAACGGAGAAGTGACATTGGACAGCCTTTATCATCTGTTTTTGTAATGATTTATAGTTCTAAATAATCTTCCCCTCTAGACGTAGCATTTGTGGGCAGATCAGCTGTTTCCTGTTTCAAGAAGGGAAGCCACACAGTGTCCTTTCAGCCACAATCAGTGCTCTTTGGGATGCACTGCACAGCACTGCAAATGTTGGTTCTGTGAGTATAAACACAGTGCGACTGGGCTCTGTCACAATGACACAAGGCTTAGGGTTCCCCTGTCTGAGAAGCATCTCTCATCGCTTCTGACTTCCATGAGGACAGTATCTGAGCTGTGGCCTTTTCACAGGCTGTGCATGTGGATTTTGGCAGCAATATGCATTTGCTTACGTTCTTTTTTAAGCCACCCAGACAATAAGAGTTACAGCAACACATGCACCTTCTTTGCATCGATGTTACCTGCACCCCTGGCTGTGCAATGAACTGCTGGTCTTTCGCTTCCACTGCCAGTTCCAGGCAATTGCTCCCTCCCCAGGCTTCACAGGAATAGGTCAGCAGCTGTTCAGCTAGATCTTCATCATTGCTATAGCACTCGGTGAACAGCTCTGGAGGAAAGAGGCAGCCCCGTGAGGGGTGAAAGCAGCTCTACCAAACCTGTCCCCCGGAGCCTGTCCCTGTGTGGCAACAGCTGCAGGGCCCAAGGAGCAGGAGTTGTCCATGTTTGTCCTCCAGCATTAACACTCATTCTCATGGCACTTGCTGCACGTTTCTACATCCACTTTGCAGCACAATCACTCACACTCTGAACTCCAACTTCTAACTCAGTTTTGCACCAACTGGGATGCAACTGCCTTCAAAACCGTAACAGGAAAGCATGTAGATGGAAGAACTTTTTCCTAATTTTCAGCGTGGTAAAACAACACGTGCATACACTTTTCACTTAATACATTGCACATATTAAGCTTTCATACAAAATTTATGTATAGATGAGAAACTATAATCAGAGAATTGTGTGGGTTGGAAAGGACTTCAAAGATCATCTAGTTCCAATCTCCCATCACATTAAATCAGGTTACCCAGAGAGAGTATTAAGGTAAGTTCTGTACAAAAAAAATGAGGAAAACAATGAACCTCTAGCAATTCAGTACCTCTGCTTGTTTCATTTTCTTATCATTTCACTTAGCACTGATATAATGAGTTACAGTCAGCGTCAGCAGTCCCATCTTAACTGTAAAGTCAACGAACAAGGACAGGATCTGATGGTTTTTCAATGAAAATGCATTGCAAACAGCTGTTTGAGAAGAGCTATGAGCATCCTACTCTGCCACTATTATTACTGCCACTAACAATCTTCATGGTGTGAAAAAAGAAATAAACAGGACAATTCCAGGAAAATTTTGCATGCAAGGAAGCTGTACTCCACTCCTTAGTGGACCGTAAAAGAGGCTTGTAGTCATTCTGATATACATGCAAATAAACACAAGGCTAAAAGTTCACCAGGTCAAACTAGCCTCCATTAGCGAAAAAACAAGAACAAATAAGATCTGCTTCTAGGAGCTACAAAACAATACCAATCTGTCCTGCCACCAATCAGCCTCTTTAAATAGTAAATATTAGTTAATCCAGGTCATGAGATGCAGAACTTCATACTTATTCATTGACAACCCCGGTAATAGCATAAACTGAAGGTCAAGCAATGAAAAATGACTGATCCAGATCTGCATTCTCAACAAGCATTGCTTTTCTTTTTACAATAATAAAGGCATATGATTTTGCTGTTTAGAATTTAGGAATTCAATACACTTTTTATCTGTAATTTATTCTCACTTCTACTCTACAGCACTACTGCAGATTCTGAGGATGACTCTTCTCAGCTTGAACATTACCAGCACTCAGGAAGTTTCTCTTACCCAGTACTGCTCTTGCTATTTCAGCCTTGCCATTACAGCCAGTTAGCTTTTCTTCCCCGTGGAAGAATTTTTCTATAAAAAAGCCCCAAACACTCATACTTGGTATCAAGCTGTTCAGACAGGACACGGAGTATCAAATGGGAACAGATGTCATGGTAAACACTTCCAAGCAGTGAAAAACACTTTTTAGTGTTAGTGGAACAGGTGGCCCAGAGATGTTGTGGGTGCCCCATCCTTAGAAGTGTCCAAAGTCAGGTTGGGCAGGGCTTTGAGCAACCTGATCTAGTGAAAGGTATCTCTGCCCATGGTGGGAGTGGGTGGCCAGGATGATCTTCAAAGGTCCATTCCAACCCAAAATATTCTAAGTTTCTATGATTTAATGCTGGGTGACTAATGTTCTAAATAAAGATTTCTTTCTACTTCCTTTAGAGGTGTCATTCTCTTCTTTAAAAGTCAGGCTGAACTTCTGGGGAGAATTTCAGGCCAATTGAATCAATTATCTTGCCTAGCGTTCTGCTGAGAAAAATCAACCGGGTTTTCAGTTTGCATTATCTGTACAAAATAAAAACTTCTATGCAAGTCTTGCTGTGCATCAGATCTGGAGAACATTAAAACAAACAATGTTCGAAGAAGTGAAATGGTTGCCTGATCTCTGACCCTTCTATTAATTTTCTAATGGACATAAGAAGGCACTTACCTACTGCTCTTGTCTCGTACTCATTAGCAAGTTCCTCAGACTCACCAGCAGCATTTATGTCATTCTTCACTTTTGCCATGCTTTTCAGGAGCTTACTGGCCCCAAGAGCTGCCAAAGTACAACCTCTTGTCTATGGAGAGAGATTTAAGTCATGCAAATCCCTCTGGATAGGAAATCTGATACATTCTTTAAAAATTATTCCCCTCTTTTTGCAGCTGCTGAGTTCCCAGCCAAGACTGACAAATGAAGTTATAGTTCCACAAAACAAACAGTAACCATTACTGTAGTGGTTTGATAAAAGCTTCATGACCAGCCTGAAAAGCTGTTTTGTTTTATAGTTGGGTATCAGCTTTGCGTCTCTAAATGAGGATGCACAGAAGAGGGTCTGCTCTGCCATGAACCACAGTACTATATTGATAGTACACCAGCCTGGAGCAGCTGACTATGCTAGTTTATTTCAGGAAAGAAGCACTTCGCTTTGGACATGCAGACCAATGTGAGAAGGAGCATCCATCAGCTTTGCTTGCACTATCCTCACAATTGTAGCCTGTGAATTACGTTTGAGGCAATAAAACTAAACATCCCAGCAAAATCAGAAATGGATTTAAATCAAGTACCTGGGATCACAACACATCCATATTGCAGAATGTGAGGGAACTCAGCATTCAAGACTGAAAACAGATGAGAAGAGGCAACTACATGTAAATGCTGGTTTGGAGTGCTGGCACACATCTGATGTTATGGAAGGAAAGCCTGAAATCCATACCCAAACATAAGGTGTGTGACATTCAACCTACTTACTGAGCCACCTTGCAATTATCTACCGTGGTTTTGTGTTTGAAGGTGGATCCAGAGCCTCCAAAGGCAAGGAACACCACTGTGCTGTTTGAGAGCAGGAACAAAGAATTCAACGTACTTGCTCCCAAATGACTTTGGACAACTCTTTCTTGTTCTGAAGAACTGACCAGATAAACAGAGCTTGCAATGGATGCCTGGTGATAGGACATTCAGTCTGAAAAAAGAAGAAACAATTCTTCAGACCAAATTTCAACTAAACCATTTTCTGGAGCTAGCCCTCAGACTGTCATTATCCTGCTTTCTTATTTTCTTCCTTCTACAGCCAGCCCTCGGATTCCCTTCCTAGACTATCTGGCACTAGTCACACACTGCTGTAAGTTACAGCAAACTTATATTTTCCTATTCTGTTTGGAAGAATCAGCTCCCCAGTGTTTCCTGAAGCAGGCACATTTGGGTCAAAGTCTCTTTCTGCTTTAATCTGTGCAGTTCATACTGTCTCATTCACAGCTTGTCTTTGTTTTTAAATAGCACAGAGTAGAATGTTGTGAAAGGAATACTAATTTTGCACCAATAGGCACCCTGAACTTCACAAAAACCTAAACAGAGTTGAAGTTCTGAGCTACCAACTTTTTTGCTTTAGAGCATCTTGCGCCTGGGGACTGCATAGCCATTGTGAAATAACTACTGAGCAACAAAACTTTTAAGAAGCAAAATGTGTTAAGACAACATGTTATGTATAAAATCAGGCTTAGACTGTTAACAGCAAATCTTGCTATACCAGAAACAAAACAATTTTTTTTTCCCTTTTCAAAGATGTAAAGTGGAATGAAATAGCTCATCACTTACTGAAAGATGTATCTCCATCTCATGCTTATTTTTATCGTATCTTTTGAGACCTCTTCGGAAGTCTTCAACCATCTTCCACACAAACGTGAGGAGTGCATCATTATAGGAGTTCTTCGCAATCTGCAGGTTCTTGAACACCAAACTGCTGAAGTTGTTGGTGTACAGCTCTCTAAGAATCTCTGTGGTGAGGAATTTCCTCAGATTAAAGCCATTTTCCAGGAAGAGACGAACGAATTTGGGCCTGTCCTTCACTAGGGCTGTGAACATGACATCCTGCAGGTCAGTAGACTACGAGGAAATGGAAGAGGAAACATTAGGGGCCATATGAGATGCGAAAAGCTTAGCAAAGGGGCCTGATATATGTAGTGACCTTCCGCACTTTCCTTCATGTTGTCACACTTCAATCAGAATCAGCTTTTCCCACATGCAATTGCATTTGGGTGGCCTAGAGTAATTCTGGCATGAGTAATCAGTGATAACGGTACAGGGAGGAAAAGGTGGTCTTACTTATCATCACAGAGAATGGGATGCTGAGAGGGATATCTCTCTTTCCCCTGCTCCCCAGCCCATGTCACCATACTCAGAAGACATATGTACCTCCCAGTTTCGGTCATTGGAGAAGATCTCATCATGGGCCAGCTCCACCTGGTTCCACTCTAGTAGCAGCTTCAGCTGCCCGTTCCAGTTATCTCTGCCATGCTCATTGGTGCTGAAGGCTGCTGAGGAGGAACAATCCTCTAGGTAAAAGACCAGAGACAGAAGAGCTTCTTGGTATACTTATTCATTCCTGTTTTTCACTCTGCTCAACAAGATCCCTATATCCAGCACCCTTCCCCTGGTTCTTAGTCCAGTTTCTTTGAAGAGGACAAAACTGAGCTGCTGTGAGGACCTCATCAAGAGAAAACAGCAAAATGCTTCCTCCCAGGTCATCAGTTCTGCATCCTCTCCACAGAAGAAATTCTACAGAGTTCAAAAGGAAGACCAAATGTCACAGGATCTTTCTTTGTGGACAGTTAGATCAGTCCTGCAACTTTCACTGAGTACCAGTTCTGCTCTGCTGGAGGAGCAGAGCCCAGGCCTACACTCATGGTAACAGACCCTGTCGTGGTTTATTATTATTTGTTTTAAAACTCTTAAGACAATAATTTTTATAGGTAATTTTGCATGACAAAACAAGTACAAAACCAAACACTGAACCAAATCCATCCTCTTTTCACAGGGGAAAGCTACAAAATTACATGATTCCTAGGAAAGTCACAGACAGGTTTGTCATGTGCTGGCTGCTGCATCTCACAGCCTACATGTGTAGGCTGCTGCATCTCACAGCCTACATGTGTAGGCTGCTGCTTTCCCACAGGTCAGTCACTTCAGATTTATGGAAATGTTACAATGGCATGCAAAAGGACCAATGTTTTCCAGGTTCAGCACATCACTCAGTTTGTGACTGAGCTTGCAAGGATACATTTGCATAGGGTAAACATGACTATTAGAAATCCTGGAGTAACCCATCCCTGTCTTTCTATTTAAAAAGCAACACACAAACAAACAGAACACACAAAAACAGAACAGAAAGACAACGACTTGCCTTTGTATAGAGCAAAACAAATGGCATTGCTCACAATTTCATCTCCTGTTTCTTCTATTTTGATAACTGTCAGTAAATGAGGATTCTCGAGGACTTCTTTGATCTGCAAAAAGAAGTTCCATTTCAAAGCAACCCAGACTGCTTAGCAGTTGATCTACTAGAGCATCTTTAGAAGAAATTTCCCATCACATTGCAGCAAACTTCCTTCTCATCAGTCCTATTTACAAATACAAATAAAATCTACACATGTCCAAATAGAAGCAGATGAGATTTAAAGTCACCAAACAGCTGCTTATTATAAAACATCACTTCTATGTCCTTGTGTTTCATCAATAACTCAGCTTTCATTCCAAGACATAGAAAACAAAATGCTAGCCATTTGAAACTGAAGGAGGAGGTACAGTCCAAGACAGCTCAGCAGAAACTGTGAAGGCAACCAATTTGCGAAAGCAGATCCATGCGTTCCAGTGTGGAGGTCTTCCTGCAAACCAGAGGCTCATATTCTGCTCAGAGGGCAGCTCTTCCTCTTCACCTTTGGAGGCCACAGCCTCCAGGCTCAAAGCACAAGCTCAGACTCAGTTTCTACTGTCCTGTCTCTGCAGAAGACCATACCCTACTGTAAGAGACTGTTTTGGAATCTTTTGTCTCAAAGTTTGCTGTGAGAACTCTCTTGTCTCAAAGTCTGTGCACCTGCCCGAAGGCTTGCAGACCAGGGACAATGAGAGACAAGCAGCCGCTAAACGGCCATCGAGCAGCCTTTCAGCCTGGCGCCTTGAGGGAGGCAACCACCGAAGGGAACGGGCAAGCCCGGGCTTGCACCGTCCATGCCCGTTCGTGTGATACGTGACATACCTGGGTGACCAGGAATGTCATGCTGGCCAAAAAGGAGGATAAAAAGACCTCCTCCAACGGGGGAAATGCTAGGAGCTGCACAGGAGCTGCCTAGGAGCTGCCTGCTTGCTGCCTACCTGCTGCTGTCTGACTGATGCCTGACAGATGCCTGGCTGGACCTGCTTGATACCTGCTGATGCTCGAGACATGAGGTCCTGCTACCTGATGCCTGCTTGTTGCTCCTGCTTCCTGCCTGATGGCCTGATGCCTGACGATGCCTGACGTCTGCTGCCTGAAGCCTGCACCTGCTTGCTGCCTGAGACCTGACGGCCTGATGCCTGCTTGCTGCTGCTCCCCCTGCGCTCTCGCTCCCTCGCTCCCACACGGTCCTGAAGATACTCCTGGTCTGATAGAACGGCGTGGGATCCATGGCGGTGACTGGCCCCGTTTTCTATATGTAACCCTTGCTCTTAATTCCTATCTTTTAGTATCGCCTGCTTCCCCATCCCCATCTCCCTCACTGACCAGAATTCCCATTAAACTGGTCGGACAACATTTGACCTCGTTTGCGTCTTAATCTCACTCCGGGTATGTTACAGAGTCTCCCCTCACTCCGTTAATCAGAGCGGGACACCTACTCCTGTCCTTTTCCCTATAAACTTGTTACAGAATCAGCAAAATGTTGAGGTTGGAAGATACCTATGAAGATCTAGTCCAACCTCAATGCTCAGATCAGGGCAAAGCACTGTACAGAACTTGCAGGATGCCCCATGGATTTGCTCTACCAGGCTCTGTGCTTTGACTCAAGTCTTATCAGAAACAACAGCTCCTTGAACTTCAACAGCAGAAGCCTTGTTTGGTTCATATCAAAGGAAATAAAAGTAGAAATATGAGTGACTGTATCCCTACCTGAAGCCTGCAAACAGCTTGCAATGGCACATCCATTAAAAATAAATAATAGTAAGTTAAAGGGGGAAGAAAAGCTGAGTGAAGAGGACTTAGACGTACAAGAAGCAACACAGCATTTTCCATCCTCCATAATGAGCATGCAATCACTCTTCACTCCCTGCTCCCTCCTGTGAATATGGTTAAGAGATAATTGAAAGAGAAAAAGTGAATCAGATCCCAGGATAAAGCACTGGACTTTTAATTGAGAAAGTCAATTAGCCTGAGTTAATGGACTATAGAACTGAAGTGTTGTTGGAACAAAGACTTCTAAAAAATAACAGAACATGAAGATTTTCTGGAACTCCATTTTTATATGTCCCTATTAAGAAAGGCAGAAAAGTATCTAAGGTCAGTCTGTAGATCATGTAACTGGAGATTTAAAACAGAATCCTGAGTCTGGCTCAGGCAGCCCAAGACATCCAATGCTTTCTTTAGTTCCCCTCATCTCCAAAAAACACTCTTGTCGTAAACAGTCAACCATGGGAACACAGTGTTAACTAAATTCTGAGCGCTCTATCTATGGTCAAAGATAGAAAGAATAGCAAATGAACTTACTGGCATATGTACAATGTTATACCTTCAGTTGCAACCCATGTGCACAGTTCTGTCAAGTCCAAACTCCATTTAAAAACTATGTGCTGCTTAAGATGACACAGGGATGCTGCTGTGTTGAAATACTGACAAAGCAAGTCTCTAGTCCTGAAAACTCTCTTCCTCGACTGTGAGGAAAATCTGTCGAGACTGGTATCTTAAAGAATGAAGGAAGAAAGCTAAAAACTTTATGAACAAATCCTGGAGTAAAATTGCTACAGTTTGAAAGTCCACAGGGTAGCAGTAATAACCCACCCTTTGAGCAATCCAGCAGGTTTAAGCTGTGTGAGGCCTAACTCAAAATACCCAGTGCCACTACTCTTCTGCTGCTTTCAGCCTTACCAGCCATCTACAACAGCTCACACTTACCCATTTGATCCAGCTTTCAGTCTCCTCTTCTGAGAGCCTTGAGATGGTGTGAGGCAGATACCTGAGCAGGCTCTCCTTGACACATGAAGAAGTAAGAGTGTCATCCACCTCCACCAAGCTAGCTAGAACATCAGCTATCCGGCCAGAGCCTTCCACGACCACACAGGGAATTTTGCTCTTGATGGCCACATGGATGGACTAGGGAGCAAAGAGGGAGAGATGATGACTGGGAGCTTGACTGTGCCATTAGAGAGTACGTCTAGAAAACATATCTTTTGTGACTTTAGATATCCTGGTTCAAGAAACTTCTTCCTGTTGCCTGCATTCTGTTCATCCTCTTTCTGCCTCTCTTTTATCTGAAGTTAATGCCTTCGCCCTCCCCTTTTGAGCTCAGAAGGGTCAGAACCATCAGAGCCTTCCTTCCTTGTTCAGCTGTCTCAGCTTAAACTATATGCAGCCCACAGTTCTCAGGATTAGCTCTAGCAAGCTCTAAATTGGAGCATCTCCAACACAAACTGATCTTGTCTGCGTATGATACAAAAATACTGACCTCCACTGAGCAAGTGCAAGCTAAATTTTGGCAAACCAAAAACTTAGGTGAACTTGTACAAACAGGGTCAAGAGCTACACGGCTGACAAAGACCTTTCTGTTTACTACTCAAATAACGACAAGAAACAAATGTGTGCTGGGTTTGCTATAAAAGAGCTAAGAGAACTGAACTTTCCAGCCAAAATTTTTTAAAATACCAGCTTGAGGCAGAAACTTTGCATAGAAAATTTCAGCTGAAACAAACATCATAAGCATAAAAGGAATTTCGAGCAATTGTAAGGCAATCCTCAATGAATACTAGGATTGGCTACTTTATCATGTTCTTGGAGTAATCTCTCTTCAATATTAGAGCCTTGCTGTCACTCCTGGAAAAAATGAAAGAAATAAATGAAATAAATAAACTTACTTTCAAAGTCTCTTTCCCTCCACCTTGGGCAAAACACACAATTGGAATCTTCTCACCATAATTTGATTCTGTGAAACACGCAAAAAGAGAAAAATATTGATCACACTACTGCAGTTTGACCATTGCAGTAAAATGACAGAAATTCTAAGTTGTTCATGCAGTCATTCTGACAATAATTTACTGCTGATCTTTCTAAATCTATCAATCAGCAACATTTCCTGTTTTTAAAGAAAATTCGGTTTTGCGTAACATTCTACCTAAGCTGGAATCAGACAGCCTTCTCCAACTTCTTTCCTCCTAGCGATCATAACTTTTAATAGATCCTAAGTCCCCAAAACATCTGACTTTATTGTTTATCAATTGCTTTGACTATTTGAGTCTAGATGCAAGGTTCTTATCAAAAGTTGAACACTCAGAACTGTTAACTCTTTACCTTTCCAATTGTAAAAGAAGCCAAGAACCGTATGACTCCAGCAGTTAGTGTTTAAGAGACATACCAAGTTTCATGATAATTCTGGATGCTTCAGGCTGAGTTACACAGCTTAAAAAAAATAAATCTTTGATTAAGAACGTCCTGCCAAGGCCTTCTTAGCTATCCTTCTTAGCAAAGAAGGGGCCATATGAGAAACTATGAGCAGGTTGCAGCTGGATCAACACAAACGTTTTTGTAAAAGCCTAATTTTGGCTCTTACGTAGTTGCACTTCAGCTGCCTGGAACTCAGTGCCTGTTGGACTATGTGTAGAAGTCAATGGTCAGCTTCCGACAGATAACTCAGAAGGAAGAGAAGAAGGACTGTGCTGCTGAAACCGATTATTTGCTGTGTCCTACAAAGGACTATTGTCATATACAGAAATGAAAATGAGGAGAAAGAGATTGCTCTGAAGAAGCCTGGTTGTTCCTGAAAGTGCTGAAGAAGAAATGCAGATAACACATTCTTTCCACTTAACATTCAAGGGATGCTATCACTTGCTCTTTCATTCCCAGAAAAAAACACTGAGACCCAAAGAAAGAAGAGTCTGAGGAGACGGAGGTCTGCAACCTGACATCTGCACCTACCTGGGATAACCTGCTCCGAAATGTACTTCTCCAACTGAGTTCGTACTTCTGCCTCTATCATTGGGTGCCCATTGGTGCCATTGTCAACCAGCAAGAGATGGGTGTGATTATTATCCAGGCAATAGAGGGGATCTTTCTTGAGATTATCCATTATATAATGGGCCAAGTAGTATCCCTGGAACCGCAAGCACAGTGTTGAACAGAAATGCAAGGGCAGAATACACACAAGCACTCAAGGTCAAGCTCAAGCTGAAAACCCAGACACCAAGTATTCCTCTTTATTTAGCAGTCTGAATTTCCTGACTTGAGACTCTGCTGACAGTCCCAATAGCAAGAAAAGACAGTGAGAGAAACCTTGTAAAAGAGCACAGTGTAAACATTTGCAAAGGTTTTCTTTACAAGAACAGCCAGATTTGAGATGATCCTCCCTTAACTTCACCTCAGCTGATGGAATAGAACGAAATTATTTGCAACTTAGTGCTTTCAGAAACCCTGTTAAGCAATGCAGAAGGCACGTATGCTTCCTTCAGCCAAGAGAAACATCAGATCTGTGGAAGCCTTTCTTTCAACATATCAGAGAACTGAAGAACTTTTGAGGTTAGAAGGGAGCTATTGAGATCATCTAGTCCAATCCCCAGATCATCTCAGAGCCCTCAGTAAACTAAACTGTTTCCTTACCTAGCTGGATGGATTTTAGAAACGCTTTGCAACAGCTAGCCCATGCAAGATAAGAGGAGCTAAGGCAGCATGTCTGCCTTATGGGACAAACATAGCAACAGGTGGCCCAATGCATCTCATTTCATGGGACCTCCCTCTATGGGCAATTGTGTAAGGATTTCACAGCAGCTACAGTAACTGTGGAAGAGGTTACTCCGTAACTGCCAGACATGAAATTAGAGCAGCTGAACTTCCACAGAGGTGTGTTAAGCCCACAGCTGAAGTTGCTTGCTGGTCTCCCCACCAGGCTTATCAGACTATCTTGAGCATGAGAAAACCTCCACACCCTCCTCCTTTGGAAAGAGCAATCAGTATTTCATATCATTGCTATGTGTGCTCAGGAAAATCTGGTCCTAGCTTGAATGTTCATGGCAGACCGAGTCAGGCTAAATAGACAGATGTGTTTCTACAAAAACATTGCATTGGAAAGAAGTTTGGAAAGCTCAGGCTTATAAGCAGAGCTCTCCACTGGCCAACCAAGTTAGCCATCACATGATTGATAGAATCATTGAGGTTGGAAAAGACCTCTCGGATCCCCAAGCACAACCCCAGCCCATCCCATCACGCTCAATGAGCCATGTCCCTCAGTGCCACATCTCCATGGGTCTGAACACCTCCAGGGACAGTGACTCTACCACCCCGTGGGCAGCTGTGCCCATTCACCACCACTCTTTCTGAGAAGAAATTTCTCCTAATATCCAACCTGAACCTCCCTTACCACAACTGCAGTCATTGGTTGAGACCACTACTGCTGAGAGCAGCTGTCAGTCAGGGACATAATCTGTATAATTTACAGCAGAGCCTTGTTTTTTTTTCCCCACTGACTGTACACGTTTCTCACCTCATTACCACCACTGCGAATCAGGCTTTCTCGGTTGGAAATCATGCCCCAGGCTGCTATGCCAACAGCCACTACGTTCTCCTCGGAGCTCTGGCTGATGGTGTTGTCTCTGAGAGCTTCCCCAAGGTACTTCATCAGCCCGTAGTGTGTGCCTCCTGTGAAAATCCAGGCTCCTGGGGATAACATGGGGGCATAGCCTGGGAGAATGGAGTGGAATCCAACCATCTAACTCCCCCTCAAACCTGTACCTCATAAAAGGCATTTAGAATCGTAGAATGGCCTGGGTTGGAAGGGACCCCAAGGATAATCAGGTTCCAACCCCCCTGCCACAGGCAGGGCCACCAACCTCCAGATCTGGTAGCAGATCAGCCTGCCCCGGGCCCCATCCAATTTGTTCTCCAGTTAAAAACAAAAGGTCTTTACCCTTGGACTGGGCAATGTAGATCAGGCTGCTGAAGATCTTGCGCATCCGGGGCTTGAGCGCAAAGTTCTTTGCTCCCCCAGTGACGGAGATGACAAGGTTGGGGCTTTTTAGGTGCCAGTGCTGTGTCATGAGGTCATAGAGTGTTTCAGGGTCTGTGTCACAGGACAAACGGATGTACTTCTATGAGAAAAAACAAGAGAAAGATAACAAGATAAATAGCGATAGCTGGAAATGTAACAGGATTTGCATTTTCTTATCTGCTGTATGCTCTCATTCCAGCAGCTGGTAGGCACAGGGTGAAGTGATGAAGAATTGGAGCTTAAGTATTCATTTCTTCCTCTAAGGTATCTTTATATTCCCCCTACAACCAGGCACTCTTACTAGGACTTCCAAGATACCTTTCTCTCTTGATAGATCTGTGATCTGCTCTAGAGATACGGTAAAGCCTTAAAGCAGAACACTGAGTGGTGGTGTCAGACCAGCAGAGTAGTGAAGAATATGACTGCTGGCCTTAAAATCTCCCAGCTCCATGTTTTCTGGATTCAGTCCCCAAACTGCAACCTGAATCTCGAGCTCCCGGCTCGAGTTGAAGGCTGTCTTTAGAAAAAGTGTATACAACTCGAAGGACTGTGTAATTTTGAAGCATTGAATAGAAAAAGCACGAGCAGACTGTCTTGATAGAAATTTATACACCATGAATAATAAGAAGGAACAGATACCCACAACCAGCTCTGAAATCCTCCCGTCAATGACTTCAGGAGTCACCATCAGGCTTCCCAAACAGTTCACTAGAGGACCTTGGATTCACAGGGTGAACAGGACACCAAGGAAGTTTGTGGTGTAACAATTCTTACCACAACAAGACAATGCGCAGCTTGGATTATGGGTTAACGGCAGTGTTCTCATCAGTGAGCTAACAATAATCACAGTTGCATTTTGCTTACACTGACAAAGCCTTAATTTGACAAACTGTAAATTCCAGCCTCCACGTGTATGGCATCCCCATAGTAGCATATGCTTAAAATACTGTTCTGGGTGTTCTGAAGGAGAAGGGAACCTGCCAGAAACAGCAGCTCCACAAAGCTGGTAGCCCATTCCCAATTCAAATCCTGCTACCTCTGTAGTTAGAAGGCATTTCTCCCATGCAAGGCTCTGAACCCTGCCTGCAACACTAAAGGCTTCATATGTTTATGAATTTCTTTGTTTCATCAGCAGTTAAAATTTCCCATTGAATAGCTTGTTTCCATCTGTATAAACTAAGTAACAAACAAAAGTCACTGAAGCTGACTTGCTCATGCAGTTCACCTTGTCCTACATCACCGTGGTGTGCAGTTGCAAACACACCTCGGTGTCACCTCTGTCCCATTCAGGGCACCACCAAGCATCCCCTTCCCACCTCTGGTCCTTGTGATGCTGCACTCACAACTCAGGTTAGCTGCTTGCTTTTTCCAAAACACAACAGTGCCATCTGCCCGAGACACCCAGCTAGTGCATTCCCACTGACATCCTCAAATAAACGCCATGAGGAGTGTTTCAGCTGCTGAATTCAGAAAGGTATCCAGTGAAGCAAGCTTTTCTTCAGACTGAAGGCTACCAGAACATTAAATACAGAAATCGCAATGTTCTTGGGTGGTACATGTTCTGCAGAAATAAGTATGCTTAAGTACAGCTTACTGAAGAACTCGTGGGTTGAGATAAAAGCTATTTACTAAGACAGCAGAGAGAATAAAAGAAATACCAGTACATATATATATATATAAGAAACAAGAAATAATACCCAAAGCAAGGGACCAACAACCGATACCCAACCGGCCAGCAGCCCCTCCCTCCGAGCAAGAGAGCGATTTCTCTTCCGTAAAAATCACATGATGTGATGTGGTATGGAATAGCTCTTTGGTCAGTTTGGGTTAGCTGCCCTGGTCCTGTCCCCTCCCAATTCACAGCTCCTTATGCCTTCTAACTGCTTCACTGAGGAACAAAATGTGTCCTTGGCTGTGTTCAACACTGCCAGGTGTTATCAGTTGTTTCTCTTCTGGGAACAAAAACACAGCTTCATACCAGACACTGTGAGAGAAGTAACTTCTGTTAGAAACTAAGACATGAAGGTAGTTTTTCTTGGTCTGTTCACATGTACCATTTCTGCCAAAATAACTGTGTGTCTTAGGAAGTGGGATGTTCAGGAGCTTCCACTGGCATTTGTTTCAGGAATCCTATAGGTGTCTGACACATACCCTTTAATATAATCACTTACCTTCCCTCTTTTTTCTAGGTTTTCAAAGAGAATATCCCCAAAGGCATCAGTAGGAAGTTCCTTAGTGTGCTTCTTATAATTCCATTTTTCACTATCATTAATCTGGGTGCCCTCTATATGTTGATTTTCAGGGTAGCCACACTTACACAAATTGCCCCTGAAAGAAAAATGTAGATGCACCAAACTCCAGTTATCACTCTGAACACAGGAAGGTAAGCTCTCAGTGCTTCCAGTGTGTGACATTTTTATTAACAAGAAGCAAAAATTTTTCACAACAGGGCTGTACAAACACACAAGTCAAGCAGCAGGAGTTGATGCACAAATCACACATGGGACTCCATCGATTTGCTGCTTGACAAATTAACAGCTCGATGAACCCTTTTCTGAGATCAGTGCCTTGTGGCACCTCCTCCTTCAGCTGCTAATCTGAAGGGTACAAGTAGTTTCTTTCCCTTTTTGTGCTCCTCACCAGACAGGAAGAGAACTTTAAGTTACAATCTTCTTAATTGCAATCATTTTCCGTGAAAATGATTTCTGCTCCTTCACATAGGATAATGAGTTGCAACAATGCTTTGGATTCTGTGATCATGGCTCTTTCTTTGAGAGGCCAGCATTGTTGGGAATTGATGGATTCATCTGCCTAAGTGGGCAACAAGACGGATAGGCTTTAAATTTGATGCAGTGTAGGCAGCAGTGGGCAACAAACAGAGGGAAGAGGAAGGCATCGTGCAGCTGGCAAGCTGTGGTTAAATCCCTACCATGAAAATGTGGGATGGTACACAGCTGGGGTGCAGTGCTGAATGGCCATAAACAGTTCAGAAGGAACAGACAAGGAGGGAGAGGCAGAGGAGCTGCTGAGAAAAAAGCATGTAGAAGGACACTTAAGCCTCAGGAAAGCCAACTTCCACCCAAGGGATTAGTGGATGGAAAACCACCCTCAGGCACAGAAGAGCAGAAGAGAGCTGGGAGATAGTTAAAGGCATTTTTCATAGGGCAAAAGAGCTCTCAACACACACCTGTATGGCTGAGTCAGAACCTCTTAATGCAATTAAAGCATGAAACAGAAAGGCATAGACAGTGGAGGCAAGGACATACGTCCTGGGAAGATTATAGGGATATGGCTCAGGCTTCCTAGCAAGGTGTATGATGCCCCATGCCTGCCAGTTTTCAAGAGCCATTGGATGATGCCCTCAAAGACGTGCTTTAAGTTTTGGTGAGACCTGAAGTGCTCAGACAGCTGTATTTGATTATCTTTGCAGGTCCCTTTCCATTGTGCTATATTATAAATATGAATCTTCTAATGCACATTATATCAGTACAGCAGTAAGTTTATACAACTCATAAATTACAATATATGGGGGTTGGGGGTGCTTAATTGATTTTTTTTTCTCACTAATAAAAGTGTGTGATCAAAATAACTTTACAGAGCTGGGAGAAACATCCCAGGATGTGTCTCCTACCATTCCAGCGCTTTGGACCATGACTGAACTGTATCCCACCCAAACATCTGCAAAACAAGAGAAGAGCATCTGCTTACACTCCCTTGGTGGTATCCTTTGTAAAAAAGACGCATTCTCTCTTCTTAAAGTTTTCTTGAATGAAGTTGATCAAATCCTTGGGAGGGGATAGAAAGGAAAATTACTTCCTATAGCTCATGAAACAGCACAGACCTCAGTAACAGTACAATCAGCTCAAGCACAAAATGAGATTGGCGCAAGCTTTTCATGTCTCCTTTGTCAAAGTGGATGGCTGGGTGAGAACAGAAAGCACTAGGGGAAATCAACATGACACAAAAGAGTACTGAACATGACAAATAGGCATTAAAAAAAGTGATATCAATATTTTTCTGTAGAGCACAACATAAAAAGGCAGAAGGTGTGGCTCCTCCTCTAAAAATCTTTAATAGCAAAGCAGATTTTATACCCCACAAGTTGATAGCGGCCCTGCTGGAATTTCAGCAGTTCTAATCGAAAAGATGCCCACGGAAAACATGCTGCTTGACTCCAGTGGCACACCACAGCCAGCTATAGACTAGAGAGCACTTCCATTTGCATGCATTGTTGTATTTCTAAATAGCTTACGGCACTTCAAACTGACAATGTAAAGTCTCCTTACTGGAGTATAAAGTCTCTGCAGCTCCTTCAACCATTACCTGTCACATTAACCTTTAAACCCCAGAAGTTCAGGGTAAGCTTTCAAACACTGGAAACAAATTCACTCCTATCTGCCATTGCAAGCCAGGAAAGAAAAAAAAATCTCCATGATAAAGGCTTGGGGTTTTCTTTGTTTGGTTCTCGTTTTAAAGCACAGCTTGGATTTGCAATCCAAGATTTACCTCAAGATCAAAAGGAATACAGATAGAGCTTAGTTTACCAGTTTGACAGAACTTCTATAGTTAAACAACACTTCGAGTTCTTCCAAGTGGAAAAGCATTCTTGAAAATGGAGTAGAATATCCAAAACTAAACACAATGAGCAAGTGCTTCCCCCACTACCTTTTTTTTTTTTTTATTACTGTGGTTTTTGCAGGCTAAAGACATAAGAGCTAATCATTATGTCTATTTCAAGCCTAGCGGAAGCAAGAACAGTACCAGACTGTGGACAGCAAATGACTGAGCCTTGAAAGAGATTTTGACATAATTATCTGTGGTCTGCCTTTGCCATCAAGTGAGGAGGATGGAGCTCCTTTTTAGAGAAACTGATGATTTGTCTCTAACAAAAATGTGAAAATCAGAAGTGACTAAAATGAACAATAAAGAGTGATAGGGACAAAAGAAATACATACACCCTTTGACTTTCACCAGGTCAGCAAAGCACTGCCTGATGGTTCTCCTGGCTGGGAAAACTCCGTAAAACCAAAACTGATGAGTCAATCCAAGCTCTCCTGACATAACCTATACCATGACCACTGTGACCCACTCCCAAGCTTACCAACTGCATTCTGGTACTCACACTGTCATTGCATGACACGTCTATGCTACGAGACATGCTGGAATTGAGGAGTCTGGAACTCTCGAAATTGCCATTCCTTCGGTGCCTCATGGTGCCTGTAGAAACCTGAAAGAGCATGGCACAGGGGAAAGGGCTCACCAGAGTTGTCATTTCCTTCAATAGATAAAATCAGCAAGGACACCAGCAAGTGTCCTGAGAGGGCAAAGGGGGCCTTATTCAAATCCAGCATAAAGATGGAACAAGTGAATAGATTGCTAAAATATGAAACTAACATTCAGAGAATATCTTTTCTCCTGTTTCATTCAACAAAAAGACTTTCCTCTTTCTTTCTCCACTTCTGAAAGAATTCCAAGTCAGCATGCTCTGAGAAAAGAATGCATATGCCATCCTGTGCATCTTGATTCATTGCAGGGTCTTGGCTCTCCCATGTGCATGCTGAGAACTTGTGCTATTGAGTGTTGCATACAATGAGCAGCTCACTAGTTCAGCGTGTTTACAAATTAAATGTGACTTTGACAAGTAACATTTCAATCACAGAAAATGAACTGCAGTGTAAAAAATAGCTGGTGCAGAGGCTTGGAGTAGATGCAGCACCTGATCTCAGATCCCCCACATCTCTGTCCCCTCCTTTACCAGTGAAAAGATTCCACCTGAAGAGTATGTGGACTTAAGGTTTATTGCAACCAGAAGTTAACACGTCAGCCTTGGGACCAAACTCACTGCAGCAACCCTCTAGAACCTGTGCTGACCTTCCTGTCGTTGAAGGAGGATTGCTTCATTCACACAATACTTCAAAGTGTAGAACACAATTACTTTTATGCTAACAGCCAGTGCTTCAATTCCCTTTATACTATTTTGCAACAAAATATTGAAAGAGATCTGAAAGGAAGGCTGGCAGGTAGCTAAGGTAGAGAGCTGAAATCCCACTTCTTTCAGTACCATTTTCTCTCCAGTCTTTTCTTCTGATTCAGGAAACGACTTAGCAACAGACTTCTTGAAGCAGCTGATATTCCTTTCAGAACCACCAACACGACTTGAAAGATTGCAGGGTGCTGGCTTCTGTACCTTTCCCAAAGTGAGTGTGCAAGGGACTGTGAACGTGCCCTCAATAGCAAAACCCTATCTGGGCCAGCCTAGTACTGGGCAACCCCAGGACCAGCCTGGGAGGTGGGGAGAGTGCTGCAAAGCGCCAGTAGATTGCAAACAGCATTCAAATCAATTTTGGTGTCAACTGAGAAAGCGATGGCCGAGAAGGTACTGTCCCTAAAAAGTCACTGGATTGCTTAAAACAAAAGCAAACATGCACATCTGACAATTGCATTGGGAGACATAGTTACAACTAACCCAGTGCGCAATTCTTATTGTTTCAAGTGATTGATTTTTGATGTAAAAATGTTTGTAAAGGTGTAATTCAAGATAAATGTTCCACAGGGAGAACTACCTGTTGGTAGGGATTTATGAAGGGTTTATTGGCCAAGTTTTAATTTGCTTGTTGATTTGCCTTGTAAGTTAACATCATAAGATTGACCATGGGCATAACTGTACAGAGAGAAGACTAAATGGAAACAAGGGCATTAAATTATTCATCCAAAGCACTAAAGAATTTCAAGTTTGTCTCACTGCATTTGTAAATAATTGATAAGAATGAATACGCTGCAAACAAACTGAAAAAAGTTAGCAAGAGTGCAAAGGTACCCTGAAAACCTGAGGCTTGTAAGTTTCAGTTTTGAAGAGCTGCATTGATATGCAGTGTTTAGCTGATAGGAGAGAGACTTGTTAACTCCATGAGTGTTAGAAGTAACAGCATTTGTACATATTGTAAGAGATGTGACACAGCTGCAGTCTATGTAACAGACAAGTACAACTGATTTTTCATCATATTTCCAGCCCATTAAAGATATAGGAGGACATTTTTTTAAAGCACAGACATTAAAGCATAACCTTTTTGAACAAGCACATTTTGGAAAACTGTAGCCATCAGATAAAAATCAGACATCCTCTTGACTGTAAGGCTAAGTACATGACTTCTATAGCACCTAAAGGAGCATATTCCAAGGAAATCTCCAGCCTGGAAGCAACTAATGAAATGAAATATAGAAGTGGTGAACAATAGTTTTTAATAAAGAGGCTTTTAAAAAAATTTGTCTGCAAGTGAAAAGACCAACCTCCATTTCCAGAAAGGTCTTGGACAAACCTAACATTATTTGCATCAACATAATTCTAGCAATTGGCTTCAAATAAAAGCTTCCAAAAAGATACGAATAGTGCCAAGCTCCAGATTTGCAGCTATCTCAGTTTCAGCACACGGGAAGAACACACTCTTAAGCACAGAGAAAACAAAGCCTAACCCCGCAGCAGTGCAGAGCGCTTACCGGAGTCTCCAGAATATGCCCGAGCAATTCCACTGAAATCATTACTCCAAGAGGAAGGTTTTGATATACTTCAGCTTTCAAAGCCCCACCTTTTTCAATCTGTGTCATATTTTCCTTTTAAGGGAGGGCATGGAGGATGAGAAAATGCACGGCAACAATTGATGGCAAGATTATTCACCAATTAATAATGAAGGAAGACATGACTGCAGCAGGGCACAGGAAATAACTGTTGCAGGTGATTTGCAGGAGGTGGAGAAAAGCAGTGTTTCTGCTCCATCTGCTGCCAGTGTGCTGTAGAAGCTGATAACACTACTGCAGCTAATTTATCCAATCTGCAGCACTATTAAAGAGTCTGAAGATAACACTGATGAGAATAAATAATCAGATTTTAGCGTGGCAAGAGATAAAATATGTATCTATCCACTTTGATAGGAGTCATTTCTGTTGGGGTGAAGTTCACAGCAGCCCCTGGGGAAGCCAAATGGCTCCCAGTCCAGCAGACAGCGGAGCTATCCAGTGTGCTGATGAGGAGCCCTGTGTCCCCTTTTAAACACCCGCTTTGGGCAGGTGTCACTGCATGACCACTTCCCACAGCCCCGCTACCACAACGAGGACATGCAGCAGGCAGAAGCTAACCAGTGCTGCCAAGAGACAGCAGCAGTAGAAGGAATGGATCTGGCTTTTCCATCCTGTTGCCTCACCTCAGAGTGATCTGCAATGGAGGTAGGTTTTTTACCAAAAATTTCACGTTACCTTGGCATATGCACATCTGCATTTGCAGAAGTCTTCATTTAGAGGCTTACCCTGACTCTGCAGTTTTGAAAAGCTATGTGTCAGCTCTACAACACACACTGCATGCTCACAATTTGTGACTTACAGACAGGCAGCTACCATGCACTCCATTGCTCCATTTTCTTTCCTTGATTATCCAGCTGGTTCACCTACAAAACAAGGAGAAAAGGGAAAAAGAAACTAAACATTTAAACACAAAATGTTGCTAGGATCACAAAATGATGACCACAAGGAACTTTAGGGCCTCACTGAAGTCATAAAGCCTGTAATTGTTGCCACTTCATCTGCTGTCCAATGGCTATTACCCCATGAAGCCTACCTCAAGCTGGTTAAGAATTTCAACCATTGGATGCAATTGTAGTTTGCATTTTATTTTCTGTGCACTGCCAAACTGAAGGAAAGCATTTCATTTATTTCATTTTCTCCCAGCAATGCAGGATGCAGTTTCATCATCCCTGAGAGAAACTTTCCCCAGAGAAGCATATGCCAGTGACCTTTCATTTAAGTCAGGAGGCTGCTTCCATGATGTGTGTGTTCAGCCCAAAGACATAACTCATCATGATCCTCTACTTTTCCGAAACATAAGGAAACATATCAAAGACTTGCAGCTAACTCTCAGCGGGAGCTGAAACACTTCTGCACATCTTCTGCCTGGGAAGAACAGCTCTCAGACAAAGCAGCTCCTGGTGATGTTCTGTATTCACAGTCAGATTTCACAGAAATAGTTTTCAGAGGCAGCCAACAGCAATGCAGTCATGAATCAATAATATTGTAGTACTGAACATGAATCTTGACCTGGGGCTTCTACCTGCAGTAAGTCCCTTAGCCACAGCCCTGAGAAAGCAGCCTGGCTGATAACTCTCAGGAAAAGAACTAATGAGTAGATGAATGGGGAACTCAATTGTTTCTTTTAAAAAGTGACTGCAGAATTGGGGAACAAATCCTTCTGTCCGATCCTAGGTAAAGGAAAATGGGTGAGGAGACAGATTTTAGAACTTCATGGTTCTCAAATAAAGCAAATTCACCCATACCTCAAGTAAGGGAGTGGGCACCCAAGCATTAGAGACAACCAATATTTTCCAAAGACTAGAACTGATCCATTGGCAATAATTCATATTTCCCAGTATTTCTGTATTCTTTATCTGAGAATACACATCTAAGTATTCCAGACTTTTATCAGTTATATCAAGTGACAGCAAATACTCTTAACACTTACTGTGTTCCAGCAAAATCAGGTCTCTATTTCCATGAGAATATGAGAATGCGCCAAAATCTGCAGAGTTGTTTGCTGTTCTTTTCAACCCACAGAACATACCAAGGAGTATTTCAAGATTGTATAAGTCCACTTTTGGACAAACTCAGGGTATTTCTGAGCAATAGAGAAGGTGCTACTACAGAATCTTCTTCAGATTCTGGCCAAAGAGCTGTGTTTCTGTGATGAATGAAGTATCCTCATCTCCAGGATCAGCATTTAAAGTCTACCTATGCCACTATCTATGCAGGAATCAAAATATAACAAGCCCTTATATACTAAGAAATGGAAAGGAACATAAATATAAAAGTATTTTCCGTTGTTTCAAAGACAGTAAAGAAGAAAGATATTTCTGCACACAAATGAACCTTATAATCTTTACAAAAAAAAAAAGTGTAAAGCAAAGAGTAAGTTCTTTAAGGCAAACAGCGCTGGAAGCGCTTCAGGGATTTCTGAACCCTGCAGCCTCCATCATGCAGAAAGTCAGATCCTATGAGGTTCAGCAGCTAGCAGTAAACTACCTCCCAACCCAGGAGCTATGAGAGCTTCAGATGGACTTTTTTATTGTTGTTGCAGGCAGAATTGACAGTGTACCTGTGAAGTTGACCAATATATTCTACTTCTGTTTTTAACTCAGTTTACCTCATTTCACCACGCAGAGTTCAGTTTTCTATGTCAAGCAGTATCATAGGCTGACAGCATTCAAATTAGCAACTATTGGCCGTGAAAGCCATAGTAGGGCCAAGCTTGTTTTGGCTAAGCTCTGAGCCACGTGCTATTAGCACTGTTTAAGGACAACGTCTTACTGGAGGTTTGCTAATAGAGGTTCAAAGTGCAATGACCATGCTACAGCGCTCAGTGGCTGAGATATCTGTTCCCACCCAAAAATCATGATAGAGTACAAGCAAATATATGGATGGGCTTTGCAGCACTACCCAAGTATTATGGATCAAATGGGCTAAAAGATTCTGTTGAGTGCCATCACCATCCTTTCTTCATCTAAATTCTCCCAATGGATCAGCAGAAAGAAGTTGTGGAACAATCTTGTGGAACAGCCAGGGTATTTTATAGTTACAGAAAAAAAACACTAAGTGTTACAGAATCACAGAATTACATGGAAATTACACGGAAATTCACACAAAAAACCCACATTCTTTCACAGAAGTACTTTTGAATTTATGTCTGCTGATGCAGTTTCACACAAAAGCTCATTTACTGTGCATGACTTGCCCTCTACACCCCCTTCCCCTCTGCATCCCTAACCCTTTTATGGCTTCTTATAATGACCTGCTCCCTCCCTTTTTCTCCAAACAGCAGAAATTCACCTTGAGCAGGGGTAACAGCATGTGTGACTCTCCCCGTTTAATATTGTGATTTTGGAGGAGAAAACAGTCTATCCTCTTCTGGGGAAAACAAATCTGTTTCATCATGCCTCCAACTCAGATACTGCATTTCTGAAGTGTTACAAGAGAGGGAGAGACAGCAATTAAAATTGTTTAATGTGGGCGGTGAGATATGACTTTAGCACTTTCTCAAAAGCACGTTGAACATAATTAGCACAAACTACAGGACAAACTTGGGGAGAAATAAGGATAATTACATGCCATTTGAATCCCATCGTCTTTGTCTCTCCATCAGTTGCAAAGGAGAACACCTGAAGATGCTGCAGGGAGGACAGGTCAATATAATAGCAACCAGCACCCCACAAACACATTGAAATCAAGTAGAGGAAACTCTTCAGATTAAGCAAATGGACAAGGACAGACTTCCACACAAACACATCCCTTTTGTGACAAAAAAAAAAAAGATAGATCTGAATCCTTCTTCTGTGTGTGTGGATCACATACCTATGCATCACCAGTGCTGTATAAAAGCTACACACCTGAGTTGGAATTGACTTCCAACTTATTTTGACAATAAGCAATCTGGAAAGGAGGCACCCCAAGCTAACACAGCTCTGCCCACAGGGAGACAGCAGGTTGGGAAGAAGGACTTTGTGAAGCACTTACAAGAGGACCACAATGCAGATCTGGCAGGAAAGTGTGAAGATCTGAGCACTTAAACAGTACAGAGCAAATGGAATGGAGCTACACCAAAGCTGGAAGAGGAAAGGAGGATTTGCTAAGTTTGTACACGTACAGTAGCTATGTAGCATTAGATGAAATATCCTCCTCCATGCTAACACCTCAAGTCAGTTCTTCAGGCAGGAAGGACTGCATAACGAAGCTCCATGCACCTACCAGCCACTACCGTAAGTCTCCTTCCTTTCAGACACTGCAGGCAATTTGTTGGCTTCACTTGTTTGTAACCAGAAGTTATAATTAACTGAGCCTTACAGTTTAAGTACGCTCACTCAAATGAAGTTATAATTTACTTAATATATTAAGGCTCAGTAAAATGAACAGAAGGTGGTTTTCATTCCAATGCAGAAGGTGGTTTTCATTCCAAGAGAATCAATGAAACTATTCAAACTATAACAGGCCTTTATGAATCTTGGAAAAGCCTAAAGAGCTAAAGGTGTCTCTGCAGAGACAATTGCTCCAAAGATATTGTTCTGTGAACAAACAACACTTTCTGCTTACTCATTTCTCCCTATGTTCAGGAAGGCAGATGCGCCATTGGAGGTCAATCAAAGTTGTATTAAAAATTCCCAGCTCCAGTGATTCTTATTTCTTTTCAGTGGAAAATCCTGTAGAAAGTCATTTTTCCAGCCGGCTGCTCAAGTCACGAAGATTTAATGTTAATTACTGAAAGCAATTTTGTTATTTTTAACCCATTGTTTTTCCAAGATACAATCCGCTATTCTATCAGGTCTACAATGACACTAAATGACACACTAGCACAAAATTGCCACACTTTGGCAATTATAGATACTAGAACTGTTCAAAATGGGATTGCTAACAGTGGTCAAATTTTTAGAACCCGCTCTCACTAGTTTGATTGTCCTGCTAGGCTCACTGAGTGGGAACAAGTCACAGAGAAAAATCTAGGTGTTACCTTGCAAGGATACAAGGACCTAATGCTAAGGGAATTTGAAAACCTGATTATTGCAAAACAGAAGGTTGTAGATCTACCCTCTTTTATCACTTATTCTGCTGTTTCACAGGCATTTTAAATCCCTTTTAACAATTCCTAAATGCAGACATTTATATTTATTTATAGTGTGAGATTGCATCGCATTTGGAGAAAAATGGGTGAAATCACTGATATGCATGTTAGCCCAGAAAGCTTTAAAAGTGCATTTTTGTGTGAAATATTAATAGGTGTGAACAGAACACTGTCAGATTCTTTCTGTAAAAGCCTTAAAATGAACTAAATCCACTAAAAAACAATGTCATTTTCAGCTTATGTATGTTCAGAGTGATCAGCGATTGTGCACCTCGGGCTTTTAGGCACTAAATTTGATAGAAATGTTCTGAGAAAGGGAAGAGGAGACAGAAGAGGAGAGGGAAGAGGAAAAGGAAGAGGGGAGGGAAGAGGAGATTCACATTTTGCACAGGATCACATGCATAAAACTATAAGGCACAAAGGCAAGGGGCAACAATGAAGAAAAAACTAAAAATTTTAATTAAATCAAAAGAAACTGTTACAGTGAAGAAGTGCATCACAGAAAAGTTACCACAATATGCTGTCAAAATAAACATGATTGTGATTATTTCAGTCTCCATTCTCCACTAACTGAATATAGCATGCACACTTTGTACATCTATTCCAATTTCAGAGCACCATGCAGATAACAGTGTGCATCAGCACTAGGCACTTGATTAGTCCCCCATAGAAAAGGTGTCCTTAATTAAATCTCCAAACACTGCATCTTTAATCCATGAAAATCACAGAATCAGAGTCACGTAAGTGGTGAGGTACCTCTTGAGATCTGCCATTCAAATCCATATTTCAGAACAGGCCCAGGTAGGTCAGAACTCAACTAGATGTGGCTCAAAGCAACCTGAATATCTCTAGGAATGTAAGTCCACGACTTCCCTAGACTCTCTTTCTAGTCTTTGACCACCCTCAGCCTGAAATTTCTTTTCTAGTATCTAATTGTGACTTTCTGCATTTCAGTTTTTATCCGTTTGCCTTGTTCCTGCACATCCCTGAGAACAGCCTGGGTCTGCTTTCTGTTCACTCTTTCCACGTTAGGCAGTTGCAGATACCTTTAAGTTTCCCCAGCACACATTGCTTTCCAGCCCTTTGATGACCTGTTCAAACTGTTGGATTGGTGAAACCATATAAATCTCCATGGGGCTCAATCCTAAATCAACTGAAAATGCATTTAATGCAACTAAAATTGGAAAGGATTAGAGGTAAATCACTTTTTTCCCTTCCCTAAAGACAGATGAGTGAGATTTTTTTTCATTCCTGATAAAATGAATCTGTCTTTAAAAACCTTTACTGGTGGAGGTTTCATGCTCTCCCAAGCAACCTGGACTGTTTTCCATGCCAGATCTTTCCTCCTTGCTGAGATTTTCCCAATCACTGTGATCTTCAATATTTTTTCTTCCAAATGCAGACCAGAGCACATATCATATATTCTGATCAGCAAGCGGAGACAGCCTCGTTTTTATACACCACTTTGAGACATTATTTCCTCAGAATCCAGAAAATGAGAATGCAGCACTGCAGGGTATGTCTTGAAGGCTATAATTTCATACAGAAGCAGACAATTGTCCTCAGACAATTTTCTTTCACTCAAAGTGTCACCAGCAGAAGAAAAATGAACAAGTTGTTCCATTACAGTGAACTACACCTCAGTTCACAGGCTTATTTGAGCAATGATAATAATCATCAATTCCAAGAGCAGAATATACAATATACACATTTTCCCAGGCCTAAGCACAGAATGTGAAGTTTCCACTCGTCTGATGAGAAGAGATACTTTTCTGTTGTATCAACTACCATCTACATCCAGTTGTGGTCAACAAAATACAATGTCAGTCCTACAGCTGGTTGCCTGTCAGATACTGCTAATGACACTTTTATTAACCTAAAATAGGATTTACTAGTCAAAAACACACAGTCAGGCAATTATATGTGCACAACTAGCCTGCGTGTAAACCCAAGTTTGGGTTGCACACTCGGTTGGCCTACAGCAGGAAAAATGGCTATTTTCCATTTATGAATATCCCACAACTGGGCAGTCTGCTCACATCTGTCAGAGCACTGAACAGAGCCCAATTTCAGCATCTTCAAGCTTCACTTCTGCCTTCAAGAAATTCTAGATTGTCCAATAGATTTCCTTTCACCTCCATGTGAATTCTGTGTGCAGCAGCTCTGGTGTGCTTAGAACACACAAGACGTTGAACATGAACCAACACCTCTTAATTCAGAGGAAATCTGCTTCCAAAAGTCAAAGGCTTTTCACCAGAAGTGTCATCAGAAGGGATACTTTTAGGAACACACTACCTGGTTACCAAGTGACAGACCAGTCAGAGATAACTTGTCCGAGTCCTGTTGCTTCCTGCTTTTGTTTTCCCAGTGCCACAAAACAAAACAGGACAACAATCATCTACCCTATGGATGAAACATGAAGGACGCTCCAGGGATATTGCTCAGCTGGAAGGTGCAGTCACCCAGAGTGATACAGAAGATGAAAGAAAGTCAGATGAACTCCCTGCTCATCAGCCTGTCAAGCTTTATGTTCCACAAGCAACACCAACAAAGGGGTGGCTTCACAAAGTGCTCTGGATTGGTGAGCTCCTATGTTATTAAGCACCATACCCTGTATCTACAGTGTCCTTCAGTTTAAAGAATTTGACCCCAGAGCTACAAACTTCTGAAATCCACTCTGCCACTTACCCCAGCTCATTCTGAAGAATGTGTTTTCTAAAAAAATACATAAATGATAGGCCAAGGACACCTTTACCTCTTGTAATAGAGAAGTTGGATTCAGCCAAATGTGGTGAAATAGGAAGTCATGGAAAAAAGTAGATGGCAGGGAATGTAGAGAGAGGACAAAGAGGATGCAAGAACTCTTGCCAAGTCCACAGAAAAAAATAACAGCCACCCTCCAGATTTACAGTGGGAAAATCTGGCTGAATTATCAGCTTGGAGCAGCTACACAGAGGAGCTGACTCCTGGAGCCCTCTAAAATACTAAAATACATGGTCCTTTATTCTCATCTGCCCCTGGGAAGTCAGTTTGAGAAAAGTAGGACTGATTCCTTCTCCCCAGTGATGGGAGGAAACAGTTTTCAAGAAAATTCTGCTGAGGTCAAACTGAGCAAGATCTCCCCACCTAGATGAGACTGTTCAGAAAAGTGTCGAGCTAAGGACAGTCTTCAAATAAGAAGGATTAAAGGCAACATTAAAAGCAGTAGCTACCAGCTCTGCCAAGAATTTCAGCACACAGGAAGAGACAAGGAGATAGAGATGCAGTCAAAGGAACACAGTTACTTACTGTCAGACTGATCAAGACACTGTTTCAGTCAATACCCCCTGAAAACCACTGCTGAAAGCAAACATATCCTAAATATACTTTTTCAGAGTCCTCCAAGGAAAAGACGCTCATGGAAAATATATGCAGAAGCTTCCAGGTAATTGTAAATTAGCAAAGATACATTTCTTTCATTGACCACTATTTTCTGTTAATTATTAATCGGCTGCTGCTATCAAGCCTGTATGCTTAAAAACACCCAGCAGCACCACAACCTGTTCCTCGTGGGGGTAGGCCATAAATTTGGCTTTATGTATGTACATTGCGCAGCATTACAATGAAAGATAAGTGATTTAAAGTAAACCATGAATTCCATCTTCTCACTGATCTGTCTCATTGTTTTCCCAGGACCTTAAAGCATTTGCGGCCTGGGGAGGTGGGTGGCTTTGGCAGACTTGAGTAGGAAGAACAGCATGAACTTAAGATCAGGCACAATGGCTGCCATTGATCTGGGCAATAAATAACTCTCTAGAACATACTGGCCTCGCACACAGAGTACACACTTCTGCTAGGCTTTGCAATTTCTCCAAGACTGGGCACACTTGCATCACTCTCAGTACATCTTTAGCAACTCAGCAGCACAAAGCGTTCACTCATTCTCTCTCCAAGATGCTACATCCACAAGCTTAAAGATGACTCAGTCCCAGGACCACAAGTATCTGTCTAAAGGCAGCAAGTGCTGTAGGTGGGTGTTGTATTTATTCTGTGCTATATCTATTGGGTGCACCTACTCCCTAGGAAGGACACTGGAGCCCCTGGTCTGTCACTCAGCTGCAGCAACATGAGGAACAGTTCTCTGGCTTCTGTACTCCATCAGTGTTGGTCCCAGCTGGAAGCATTGCCTAAAGAAAATAGTTTCAGCCACAAATATCGAGGAAGGTATCATTTTCCAGTAAACAAGGCTGACAGAAGGCAAATATTATCTTCACACCCATGACTAAAATAACAGTGTCGCTTCTGACGTCTAAATTCTCAAGGATAACACAGTTCTCTTCATTGCTTCCTTGATGTTTCCTATCATTATAGTTATTTCTCTGTCTGTAGTAGACATTAACAGAAAAACTTCACTACCCTCCACGTTGAAGAGGGGCCAGATGTGCCTTCATTTCAAGGGCCCGAGCCACCAGAGTGACTACAGAACTGTCAGGACAGTTGTTAAGGGCATGGGGTGGTTCTCTTCAACCCAGTTGAGGGGCAAATGTGTGAAGAGGGCATTGCTGATGAATGTTGGACAGTGGTTGTGGAGATGGTATGGAGCTCAGAAGGGCTTTGGTTTCTATAGCCATTTGTTTTTCTCTATTTGCAGATCTGCCTGGGAGAGCTGAGATTCACCAGACCCTGTTTTGGGAAGTCAGCATGCTGGGGTGCCTCTCTGTAGTGCGTGTTCCCCAACTTGCACAGCATGGGGAACACACACATTGAGTTAGAGATCTTTGCGTAGTTGCAGGGCTATGGTTTTTTACACCAGTTTTTCCTGGGTATTGTGTTTTGCAGAGGGTATATGTGTAGTCTTCCTTTCTTCTTTATTCCACAGGGAGCCACATACCTGAAATGCAGTCTTCTCCTCATTGGAATAACAATGCAAGCTCTGTCTCAAATGCTGTGCTCTTGGCCATTCTTTGACAGACAGCCATTATTCTTTCTACCATAACACCTATTTGTTCTTCCAAGTTCTCAGTGACTGCTGCCAATAAATGATGCTCTAAGAATTACAACAGAAGACTGGTAGCTAAGCAGCAACCCAAATAAATCCTTTTCACCCTGTCCAGCCCCACAAGCCTCAAGAACATGTTTAGATAAACCGATCAACCACCTCCTCATCCAAGACTTCAGCCATTTGCTAACATAGAAATGTCATACAAAAGATGAGGAAACGGCTGGATCCTAACACAATCTTATCTCTCTTTCAAAGATTTAAATGTCTGCAAATGCAGAATATGTCCCCAAATAATAAACTGCACATGGACCGAAGTGGGCATTGCTTTGTTAGGTTTTTAAATTATTTTTGTCGAGAAAGAGCCACTGTTAACTGGAGCAAAGCTGGCATCAACATGAAGAAGAGGCACCAAAGATGCGGCTCAGTCATGTATCATCTGAACCTGATGAACAACTACAATTATTGTTAATGAGTAGGCGTTAAGAAGCAGAGAAAAGGAAAAACTGCAAAGTACACCGACAACCAAGGATCAATGAGAAATTCCACAAAAAGCTGTGGAAATGAGAAGGGTGAGAAATATTGTTAAAATCTGAAAGGGTATAAAGGCAACTCAGATAACTAGGTTATAAATACAGCTGCTAGGAAACTTTTTTTTTGCATCTTGAACGAGAGTCTCTATCAAGCCAGCATCATTCAACTTTTCACACTGCAAATGGAAGTATTAGAAAGATTCTTTCTAAACTTTCACATCAGCTTCAACTTTCCAGCTTCTCCGCTCTATCAGATAGCTGAAGCCACAAAAGTAAGGCATGTGTTTGGAGCTGCCACTCCCTCACTTGTGAGATCAATTGAAAAATAATGAAAGCATTTATAATTTCCAGCTTCTCTGGAACTGCTGAGAAAGGTTTTCTCCATTTACAGTTTGTATTAGCTAGTCTGGAATCTGCAACCAGCAGCATTTAGAAAGTAATTTGAAACTGAAAGAATACTTTTGGGGAAAGTGTCTCAGATGTCAGACAGATCTATTAAAACAGCTCTTGACAGACTAATTTATAAACCCTTCTTTTTTTAGGGTGATATTTGTATTGATTTTTTAAAATAGCAATCCCATTACTACACATTAACAGCATAGATTAGCATACCTCAGAGAGTATTTAGCATTTCAACAGAATGAAGCGAGAACACGAGGGCAATAATTTTCCACCGCATAGAAAGCAAGGTTAGATGGTGCAGGAGGGAGAGCAACACTTGATATCTGAAAATGAAATCCATCTCTGAAGCAGCATCAGCACTGACCTCTGTTATTCGAATCAGCTCTGCACTGCTCCGCTCCCTTCCCAGCAGCCAGCTCTCAGGTCCCTCTGAATCACTCTGCCCCTGGGCTACCTCTCCATCTGCCAGTCCTGGAAGTTCCCCTTCTAGTCCATCCAGCTCTAGGCAGGTTCCCACTGACACAGCATTAAGGACAAGGGAGAAAACCCAAGAGCAAATAGGCATACACGCAGGGCTGATTCACCACGAACACAGCAAGAGGCATACCCTGGTAGAAGATAGATGGGAGAGACATTTGTCTTCACAGGAGTTTGGATTTCCAGGACCAAAAGGACAGGCTCCTCCTCTCACAGAGCTGCTCTACAAACTTGTCCCATCATCAGAACAGTAGGGCCGAATAGATTTTCAAGAGCATTGTTTTACAGTCAAAATAAACTGATTCTATTATATCAGATCTGGCTCTTCTCCAGCCCAGAGGTTTCCGGAGCCAGCCCTGAGCTTGTTGGTTCATGGTGGTCTCACAAGATGCACATTGGCCTCTACCAGCTGCTGGAGGTGTGCAAGCACATGTTATCTTACCCCAAACTCCAGTTGGTTGTGTGCAACGTGACCTGTTGCAAGCACAATTAGCAAAAGCAGCCCAGTTGGTATGATGAAATTGGACTCAGTCCTTGAGGTCACAGTTCAGAAACATTTGCCCAAGTTCTACAGCACAAGGAACAACGGCCATGTTAATAACAACCACTCAAGCACTTGAGGTGCTAAGGGACATGATTTAGTAGCTTAGTGGATAGGGATGATGATAGGAAGACAGTTGGACTAGATGATCTTGTAGGTCCTTTCCAACCTAATGTTTCTATGATTGTATGATTCAAGTCAGCTCAGATATTGCTCTCACCCTGAGAAATTACTTCTGCTACTAAATACTCCTCTCTAGCCAATTAACAAAAAAAACCCCAACAATTGTAACCTCAATCTCAGTACTTTCTCCTCCCCGTATCTTTACAGTCTTGTGCAATGCTATAGCATGAGGGGGGCAAATTCAGAAGTGACAATGACACAGCAGCAACATTGGGACGTTGCTTAAAATTTTGTTGGGCACCATCATAACAGGCAGATGTAACCATGGGCCATTATTCACCCTGGTAAACTGCTAAGGAGAATGGACTATCTAAGAACAAAAAGAGAGAGGTGATGACAGTTTCTGTGTGTTATCTGTTTCAGAACTCAGTGGTCTAGAAAACAGCAAAAAAGACACTACAGAAAACAAGGAAGACAAGAAAACAGCAATAAACACTATAAGAAAACAGCAAAAAACACTATAAGAAAACCTTGAAGGGCATCAAGAAGTAGCTTGATGAAACTTTTTGATGGACTTGTCAAAAACAAGGAGCAGGCTAGGGAAAATGTAAGTAGCAGGCCTGAAAGCTTTAAGGATTGGAAAAAAAAAGAAGTGCAACAAGCCAGACTGCAAGGGTTTTCCTCTATAGAAAGATGGCTATGGAAAGACATGTGACATCAAAAATTATGAATAGGAGGTATCCAGCAAATACTTTTGCAGAAGAGTCCATGGAGTTGTGTAGTGGAGCAAGGCTACTTTAGCTCTTCTCCAAGCTTGTTTAGCTTGGAGAAGAGAAGGCTCAAGGGAGATCTGGAAATTCTTTACTCAGAGAGCAGTGAGGCACTGTCACAGGTTGCCCAAAGAAGCTATGGATGCTCCATGCCTGGAGGTGCCCAAGGTCAGGCTGGATGGAGCAGCCTGATCTGGTGGGTGACAACCAGCCCATGACAAGGGTTGGAACTGGATGGGCTTTGAGATCCCTTCAAACCTAAGCTGCTCTATGATTCTATTTCTTTACCATGAGGATGGTCAAACACTGGAAGAGGATTCCTGGAGAGGTGGTTGCTGCCCTATGCCTGTCATTTCTTATGAAATGCTTGGACAATGCTCTCAATAACATGCTTTGATTTTCAGTTAGCCCTGAAGAGGGTAAGGATTTGCAAAGAAGCCTCTCTCTTGACTTAGGGGTTTGTTGCCTATCTAACCCATTATTCTGAGTTATAACAAATTCCATGGTCTTCTGAATCTCTGCAAATTGTCTGTCCTCTTATGGCCTTGGAGGCCTCTGGGGATGCCTATGAAGACCCTGGTCTTCACTCCTGAAGCCTTCCTGCTGCGGGTGCTCTCATTCCAAAGACCTGTGTCTGCCCTCTTTTGGATTGCCAGAAGTTGCCATTCCATACACACTTCCCCACCAAAGTATGGAGCATTGCACAATGCAAGTACCAGGAAGACATCGACTGAGGTAGTAACGTGTTGCATGGCTCCCATAGGGCTCCAGACACTTCCTGCTCTCTCCTTCATGCAGTTTCCTCCCTTTCCCCTCTGACAACTTCTGTTCATTTCCTGCAGGTGCTTTCTCCACTTCCATCTTTCAGTACTGGAACAAGGTAAGAAGAGTGGACATAACTGTTGCTCCAGCTTCTTTTGCCTGTATTCTGCCTCATGTTGAATTTGTGTTGACAGCAACTGGTTGCTCAGTTGTTGCTGAGCAGTGCTCACATAGAGTAGAGGTTTTCTCTTTTTCCAACTCTTCCACTCCCAAGAGTAAATTTGGACTAAGAAACTGGGAAGGGACACATCCAGGACGACCCACCTAAACTGACCCAAGGGATACACCATGGAATGTCACGTTCAGCAATACAAACAGAGGGGAGGGGTATTTGGGGGGAAAGTTATTGCTGTTGGAACAGGCAGGGCTCTACTCATGGGAGATGGTGAATGGCCACTTCAAAGAGACTGCCCAGAGTCTGAGTGTACATCAGACCGCATTCAGTAGGGTTTCAATGCAGCATGTGCTGGTTGCAAAGGGAAGAACTTCTTCATGATTTCAAGTGTGCATACCTATTGACCAAGTTCAGAAATGTTTAGAGTTTTTTCAGCTAACCTTTCCATTACAGGATCCTATTACTAAACCCCCACACCTTAGAGTCAATTTAGGGATATCAATTTACTTTCTATACAGATTCTCTGCCATTAATGGAGAAGAAAAAAAAACACACACAAAAGATCACCTCAAACAAGGTCATGTATCAGAAAGGTGATATAAACCACACCATTAAAGCAGAGATTTAAAGCCAGTCACATTATTCTACAGGTCTGATTCTGCTTTGAAATATCTGAGGCTCCTATGGAACTGAAAATTCAGATTAGCCCTTCCAACTCCATCCCAGAAGATTGATTGCCATAGGAAGAACTCCATCAAAGGAGATTGCCAGAGCCATAGGAAAGAAGTGAAGAAGCTGAATGATGCCCAGGAAACTTGTTGCTCTGCAAGGTTACTGAGACGCAGAACAGCTTTAAGAAAGCACGTCTTGTGCCTCCTGTCTATCATTTAGACTATGCTACACCTTCACCCAGCAAGAAGCTCTCCCCAGGCCAGTCCAAACAACAGCACAGAAACAACAACAAGCAGCAGCAGGATTGAAATAGGATGGAAATCTCTTCCTCTCCCCTCACTCCCATGAGTCTGGCAGACACTGGGCTCCACCTCCTCCGAGTTCTCCCTGGCACTGCGTTTCAGGATACAGTTCCTTGTGCTCAGGCAGTGCCCACTTAAAGGGCAATGATATGTCTTCCCCAAGCCATCTCTAACTGATTTACTACTAATTACTTATGAAATTAATAATCAATGTATTAAACTCCCTTTTAAGGTGCTGTTCCAGACAAGGTCAATGTAGCTGTTAGAAACTGATGCTGGGATGAAGCACTGTTTCCAAATGCCTGAAAGGCCCAAAAGACATAAAGGAAGAGTTAAAAGCACTTCAAGTGGCATTCCTCAAAGCACTTTACATGACTCGTGCCCCTGAAGGAGAAGCCTCATGTTTTCCTAACGGTGCCCACTGTTTGCTTTCTGGTTACCCCAGCACCCCCCAATATTTCTTTCTGCCCTTGGTTCCTCCTTCAGGGCACACTGACAGCATTCCATCTGCCTTCTGCTTTCCTCCAACCGCTGTGTTTGCCTCTAGGTGCCCACCAGAGGCTATTTCATACCTTTCTCCACAGACCAGCGGCCTCAGTTTCTCTTTTCGGGCCCTCATGCTGCACTGGTCACAACACAGAGCCCCAGCTGCCTTTCCAAACACCCCAGAGGTCTCCAGTTCTTCAGGACTTCTCAATTCCCCTTGTTTCCCACCACTAGGTCCAGGTCACTCATTCACATGTGCATGTGTACCTGAAGAGAGAACCCCAATTTGGAACAAAACAAATCGACAACTACAAAAGCACAATGCTTTTGAATGGCCACAAGGAGGAGTGAGGGTAGAGCAGATCCTACAGCCGGAGCTGCTGCAGGAGCTGAGCGCTGTCCTCACAACCTCCCCGCTTCCAGAGGGGAAATGAAACCATGCATTTTGCTTTCCTCCCAGCATGTCCTGCCCTGTGGCAGCACCAGATGAAGGTCAGCAAGACAGCCTGGACACGCCATCTGCCCCAGGGAGGCAAGCACATGGGATCTGGGGAGTGGCAGTGCCCTCTGCGTGTCTTCTAGTGCATCTCATGGCCACGTGCAAAAGAAAAGGAAGAACAGACAAACCAAGAGACAACAGGAAGCTCAACTCCAACTCAGTCCACAGAAGACCAGAAACTGGTGAATCTTGTCTGAAGTGTCCTAGGGCCACAACGTTACGCCCTGCTGCCCACACAGCCCTGTATGCAACGGTTGTCCTCAGTGTAATAAAGCCAGTGAGGGTAGAATGCAAACGGCCGACTATCACTGTTTAGGAAGACGTCTGTAGGATTTAGGGCCAGGCTGGTATTTTGTCTCAGCTCTGCATTTAGTGTATTGCAGTTTGATCCAATTGCAAGCAATCAGCTAAGGATTAGATGAGAAGGTAACCAAAGAGCTGAGCTTTGGACCAGGACTCGACCAACAGGTTGAATCACATAGTACAAGCCTGAATTTATTTCTGCGATAGGATCCTCGGTATCCTAGCTACAGTGGAATAAAACAAAACAAAACACACACACAAGAAGACCTCATCACTCAAAAGCATCTTCAATTAAAGAGCTTAGTCCTCAGAAGACATCTAGTGCTAAACACCAGTTTGGGTCAGATCACTTGTAAATCCCACTGCTGATCCATGTAAGCAATGGAAAAGGCTGCCTGTCATGTTTTGTCTTTGCTTTTCAAAGCGATACTGGAAACCTTGCTTGAGTCTGGGAACTCAGAAACCAGGACTTCATTGCCTAATCAATATTTATCTGTGAAAACATTTCCCGTTCTTGCAAAGCTCGAGGAGCAGCAAGCTTTCCAGGTAGCATCAGCACAGGGAAAAATCAATTAATACAAAGTGTGAAGAAAGAGAGGGCTAAGTACCCAACCACAGAGACCATCATACTGCAAACTACCAGGGCCCTGAGGGTAAATAGGCCTGAGTTGCCCTGAGCAGCCCTCCCAGGAGCCTCTAGCTGCAGTCCAGCCCATGGCCATGGGCACCCAGCCCTGGGCTCTGCAGTAGGTGGGCCTGTCTCCAGCCCCATCTCCTTGGGCCATGCCTACAGCCTCAAGGCTTCCATGTGCTGAAATCCCTAAAGGAATCCCATTTCACACAGCCAATGCAGCATCCTTTGCTGACATGCAAATACATCCATTGTCATCACCCAAGTGCCCTCCGGAGAGCCATCAGCCACTCCTGGTTCACCCAGGAGCATTTAACTTTGCCATACACACACATTATCTTGCATAATAGGCAGCCATATATCGCATCCAGAATCTACTGTGCTTGCACAACCTGTGTCTGGCATGATTTGCCAAGCAGCCCATTGCAAGCACTAGATCAGTGCCTGCTGTACAAGGAGAATAAAAGCATTCTATATGGAAATAAGAACAGATTGAGTGTATATTTCAGTTTTTCTTGCCAGCTTTACAAGGTGTGTGAAGAATTAGGTAGTGCATATTTTGATAAATATTCCAGGGATTGTACCAACGTGATCTGATGAAGCATTTAAGCAGGAAAAATTGTTTTGCATTATTGCTTCCTTGTGAATCATCATAATATGAGGGCCACAGATTAGCAGATTGAACTCTTTTGAATAGTGTTATTCAAACTAAGTGCTTTGGTTAAAGTTCTAAGAATACTGTGTACATTTATCCTTTCCCCCACACGCACAGACTTTGCATTGTAACAAAAAAAAGTGTCATATCTTCAGTGGATAAGTTTAACTTCAAAGAAAGCACTGTGTGTTGGGGAAGGTCACTGACTTGGCAGTCCTTAAGCTTTATTCAATTTAACCCACAAGGCCCAAACCTTAAGTTTCTGGTTTGCCCAACACCTGACTTGGATGAGGGTTTAGTTATCTGGGGACATATGCCAACCTGTCTGCAAGGCTGGTGGCATTTTTTTCCTCAGCTGAGATAAAAGGCATTCACCCTCCCAGAACAGTAAATGCAAAGCCTTCTACTCTGCCACCTTCTGGCAAAAAATGCTCTTGCAATATAGCCTTGAATAGAGCTGTATTTGCCCTGGATAGCTGTATTTGTCCTAGGAGAACGGTGTCAATCTTTCCATGGTTATTGAAAATCTTTTCTTAAAAAAAAAAAA
>WBMW01001504.1:81059-92223 GCA_013396635.1 Penelope pileata
AAAAAAAAAAACCAACTAACAACCCTGCTCCCTGCTGTAAACTAAGGAAAAGATCCAAGAAGTTAGACCAAAATAGAAAGAAGAGGAACATTCTGCCCCCCTTGGCTCCCAAGTTGCATGTTTCTTTTATAGATATCATATAGTTATCTGTAGAGAGGTAACATCAATTTATAACACGTTAAGACTAACGCTATTAGAGCATACGCTTTGCAAGCTCAGAAATTACAGAAAAAAATAGTCAAAGCAGAAAGCTCAGACAGTATGGTGCCTACTTTGGGACCATCTGACTACAGCCAGATACACCATGTATATAGATACATTGCTCTGAACGTAATTCCTCCTATTTATTTTTGTGGAAACTACAACAGAGCACAATAACGCTATTCGATAGAGCAAATTCTCAGGTACAAAACACTGTTTTTCAGTGTAGTCACCACCATTAGCTGTGCATTTTCACCAGTGATGAACAAGAGCCTGCATGCCACGCTGGTAAAAATCTGCACCAGTGGAGATGACCCACTGCCTCACAGCTGCTATGATGGTGTCATTGCTAGGAAAATGTTGCCCACATAGCCCATCTTTCATCGGCCCCAAAAGATGGAAGTCAGAAGGCACCAAATATGGTGAGTGTTGTAGAACAGTCCAGCCAAGATGGGCAATGTGCTCCATGGTCTACAGACTGATATGGGGCCTGGCATTATCATATTGCAAGAGAAAGGTTGTCTTCTTCTCTGACCTGACCCTGGAAGTTCAAGCCTTCAGCTTAGTCAGTGTCATGATGTAGCAGTCAGAGTTAATGGTCCATCCAGGTTCCAGGAAATCCAGAAGGATCATCCCTTTTCTATCCCAAGAGACAGTGCACACTACTTTACCCACTGAGGGCTGTGTCTTGGACTTTTTCTTTGATGGGGAATTCACATGTCGCCATTCCATTAACTGCTGTTGTGACTCCATCTCATCATGGTGACACCACATCTTGTCACCAGCAATGATGTGATCCAGGAACTGCCACCTTCAGCCTCATATTGATTCAACAGATCCTGACAAACTTGAATAGGATCTTTCTGTACCTATGTGGGTCAAATGTGTGAGCATTTGTAGGACCCAACTGGAGCAAACACTGCAATATTCCAACATTGACACCATCATTTCCAATGCATTGAAGCTGATATTCAGCCNAAACACTGCAATATTCCAACATTGACACCATCATTTCCAATGCATTGAAGCTGATATTCAGCCCTGTACACAGTTCCTTGCTCATAATCCACCAATTCATGTGATGAGCTGATCAAGACACTGTGACAGCTGTGCGTGGCCACCAGGAATGTGGCTTGTCTTGCATGTTGCCTTTGCCACTGCTGAAATGCACCACCACTGCCTCAGTGTGCCAGCATCCACTGCATGGTCTCCAGAAATGTTCAGCAAGCAACAATGAATGTCAGTGGGTACCATTTTTCCCACATGGAGGAATTCCGTTCCACACCTTTACTTCATACACACTTGCATGTCAGATGCCGTTGTGTCAGACTGCCCCTCTGCTGCCATCTGTTGTGTGGCAACAAAATGGAACAGGATATTGGTGGAAAGGTTCAACCTCTACTGCCATACTACCAACATTCATCTCTGATGCTGTGGGCCAACATCATAAAAACAGGAGGCATTACTTTCGGATCAGACCTTTTATTATATCTAAGATTCCTCTGCCTGGGGGGTCTCTCCTGCACAAGAACAAGAAGAAGCTCAGTTGGAACCTTCTTGACTTTGCTCCAAATGTTACGAGAATGAGATCCTGTGGGTAGGTGTCAGTCGCTGGCTGAAGTTAGCAGCTGCAACCCCAGTCTCAGCAGAAACGCCAGCAGCTCTCACCACCACGGAAAACAAGCAGAGCATCTCCTCAGTCACAGGTAATTAAGCAACAGGGTTTTCTGTAAAGCCAGCTGCAGTGAGCAGTAAGCAGTGCTCCATAACCACTCAGCTTCGAAGGAACTGAAATTAGTGCTTTGATACGGGAACCAGCAGCAGAGCAAACAGCTGACAACACCGCGCAGATGTTATGTCAGCAGAAAAGCAGCCTTCCTGAAGGAAAGCAAAGCAGGAGAGAGGGAGGTCAGCTAAACACAGAGCAACGTATTTGCAAACTGCACAGCTTTGCCAAAGCACTTCAGCACAAAGGCAGAGGCATCTGTGTATTCCTTGGTGCTATGTGGTCTTCCTTGAGAGCTGCACAGAAACATTGGTGCTGATACAGGAGAGCAGTGACAAGCACACCCTCCAGGGGTGGAAAAGAGGCAATGCAACAGATGCAGAAGTGCCAGAGAGCAGGATTTTATTTTCTTGTTGGTAGAAAACTCAGACTAAAGCAAGATTTAATTTTGTCCAAACGGGGGCAGCTACAGCTTGAGCAATGAACACTCTGCATCTATACAGCTACCATTCAGTCCTTTTAACTCTCCCATCTTACCCCACATGCAAGTATTTGAAATATGGAGGCTTCATATGCTCATGTATAAGGCTTTGGACTGGCCCACAAAGGACTTCGTGCTGCTTTCAACAAGTACCATGATGGGAAGTTTCCAAAGCACAAAGCAGTAGTTCAACAACTGCCTCCCATTTACATTTCTTAAATATGAGGGAATTTCCATGTGTGCAGGGCAATTATAACAATAACTAGAGGGAAAAAAAATACATAGAAGCTATAACAATAACCATGCCCTTCTGTTAGTGTTCTCCCTCTAAATCTAAAACTAGGAACTTTCCTGCCCACTTCCATTTCTGAAGGGCAGAAGGGATTTCTGTAGAGTTCTCTCCTACATTGTAAGGGCTTTTCTGCTTTATAATTGTTTATTCCCTTTGCCCAGGATTAGTGGAATAAGAAAATTTAGGTATATAAAGCTAGGTATATACAGCCATATTCTTTCCTTAGGAGTTGTTTAGAAATCCAGCGTTAATATGACACCATCAGAGACAGAAATAGATGCCAGCCACACCTCCTTTCTCTGAACCGTGTGTTACAGCTGCTCACATCAAGAGCCTGACAGTCTGAGACGAAATGAAACCAGACCTCAGGGCTGGGAGCCTGTACCCAGCATCAGGGGCTGCTTCAGGCACGCCAAATACAGTAAGCTGACTCCATGGGACGAAGCTCATCTCAGCCGCCAGCACGATGCCATTCAGTCTGGTGTCTCAGAGTCAGCATTTCCCAGCCAGCCCTGGAGGAATTAAGCAGACGTACAGTTACCTTCTGTGAGACCACAGGAGCCTTGGTCTCAAAGATAGCGAAGAAATATAGTATTTCCAATGGTGAAAATAAGGCTTCCTTCCCACAGAGGGAATCTTCTCATGCATAGCTGGTGGCAGAGCTCCTCCCATCTGCCAGAGGAGGCTTTGCACAATCAGCACAGAATAACCCGAACAGGAATTGAGCTAGAACACAGAACATAACCCACTCAGGACTGAACCCAACAAAAAACCTCACTGCAATTATATGGGCCTGCATACAGGTTTCCTGACAGCAGCCTGAGATAAACTTGCAAATATTTCCTGGAATTATAAGGACTGGATAGGCAGTAAAATTAGCTGTTACTGCTAACTTGCTTTTTTAGATTCCTTCCATTGCTTTTTTATTCTTTTTTTTTCCATAAAAAAATCACAAATATATGCATGTATATTCTGACTTCTGACTAAAGCATGAACTATGTCTGACTTCTCACTTGCATTCATTTTGAAGCATTTGAGCTACCATCTCATGCTAGCTTCACATTTACCTGGATTAAATCTCCTGTATCCAAAGCCCACAGGGGTCTGTAATGATACACTTGCCCTGGTGCCTCCAGGAAAGCAACCAGGGCATTCAGAATTATCACAGCTGTGGTCTTCAAATGCTTTACAAGATGCTTTACGGTTTCCATTCCATTCCATCTTCATTCCTGTTTTGTTGCAATGCCCAGCAGCATTCTACAGACATAGGTACCTCAATCCTAATGCTGCTAGCTTGCCCTGTGACATTTTAACAGTTAAAGTCCTAGTTAATTCATACTTCAAGGGTCATTACAGACATGTAATGCAGTAATGTAATTACTGTGGAGTCCTCATGCTAGGAAATCCTGGCCGACACTGCTGTAATGAAAACAAGTTTACTCCAGGACCACATCCAGGCAATACTCTCTGCTATGGATCTCAGCCACAAAACAGAGCCTACATCACTGAATAAGAAAATAGTCCTCTGCCATGATTGTACAGGGAAAATTGAAGAAGTGGCTACCTCAGTGCCAGAAGCCAAATAATCCTTGACAGAGAACAGTGAGGTCACATTGAGACCTCCCTCTGGGATTGAAAGCTCTAACACCTGCTAGGCTTTAAGTGATATGGAAGTAATAACCCAAGTGTTAGAGGAAGAAGAAACACGTATAGATCAGAGATGATATAGTCCAGACAGCTTCTGCAAAGATGCTGTGCAGTGATTGCTTTCTGCTTAACCCCTGGGTCTCACACGCTACAAAAATTCAGGAGAAGTTTGTTGGCACTCCCCTCAGCTCCCAGCTTTTCAGGACTGCAGACCTTGGAAACGGCACTGACGAGGAGCAATTCCAAGCGCTTGGGCCAATTTAAAGCCAAAAGAAGTGCAATTCACTAAGCTAGAGCCCTAATGCAGCAGTAATGCGCGGAGAAAGAAACAAGAGGACAGAATAAGTCCCAGCTTCTGTTGTCTATCATTACTTGAAGGGCAAAGAACAAGTTTTCCCAAGGGAAAAGTAGAAATGCCACGTGTGACAGAAGTGTAGTCACCAATGGCATGTCATTTCAGACTGCAGGCATATACCTAAGCACACAGAACACGAAGGTGAACATATTTTTGTGTGCTAGTCCTAACAGCAATCTCACGACTGTGGTTTGACTACCACATATCTGACTTCAAGGCTTGTTAGAAACCTAGTAAAAATGCTGTAGTCCCCCAGGGGAAACCACTGATCCAGAGCGACGCTGGTCAGCATTTTCAAACCCTTTCAAAGAGGTATTTTCTGCTCTTATTTGAGGAGAGAAATGCTGCTTATTGTGCTGATCCTGGGCTGGGTTCTGTGCGTCCTACAGCCTCACACTTCTGTGCAGGTCTGATGCCCCAGCAGCAATTCACCTCCTCCTTGGGGGAGGACAGAAATCCAGAAGTGTGCCACCAAATTTAATTATATCCCTTGCTTCCTAGCTGCTGTACGAATGCAGTTGCGGAGACACTTTCCATCTGAGGACTGCATGCACTAGATAAAGCTGGGGGATTATTCAGTGAACTGCAGACCCCCACACTTACAGCAAGCCGTATCAACATGCAAATTTAGTTGTGCTGAAGAGCTGAGACCTTAATTTGGCACTTAGCAACCTGCTGCATTTGCTTTGGTAGTTTTCCTATTACTGTTGTGACTGGTGTCTGTGCTTCCACGTAATTAGGAGCAGCATAATGCCTACTGAGTGCTCCTATTTAACGAGGCTGTTTTTCATGCAAGTGAAAAAAATGGAAGCAGATGTTAGCAACCCACTGCTGGTGCTAGCAAACTTCATTTCTGCTCTGAGCAAAGGCCTGAAATGACTGTGAAGTACCTTCAGTAACTTCAACTCGAATTACAGTTTGTGCCTTACACGTTTCTAATGCAGCACAAAGGAAAGGCCAGCCAGCACACGAGGTGTGTTGAAACCATGCACACCTTACTCTCCACCAAAATTTTCCATGAAGGAAGAACCAACTGATATCAAGTTCAGATAAACACATGCATAGAAGCATTTGCTTTCTCCCTACAATAAATGAAACCTGTTTAAATCAAGAGATTTCTTTGCACTGAACTGAGTCCCTTCCCCACAGTAAAAAATCACAGCCAAAAAAAAAGTAAGCTTTTTATTATTATTATTATTAGTCATTAAATTTCTTTAGCACTGATTTTCAGGATCACTCCAGTTGTGGTAGAGATTCCCCCATATGTCAGCACTTTCATGCAGTACCTATAGCAATTCTTCCTAAAGAATTAACACAGCGGTGAGTGGCGATTGCCACCTCCCTTTCTTGTTGGAGATCCATTAACCTCAGAAGGATAAGATTCAGTGCAGTGCCAGGCCTCAGCTGACCTCAGCAGCCCACCGGGGGCCCCAGAGCCAGGAGCCCCACCAAACTCAAGCCATGGCACACAACGTAGTGCCTCTGACACAGCAGAGCTGTGTGCCTGTCCCTGCTGCGTCTCCCAGATGAAGCTCTTGGGCCCCTGCTCTCACTGACACAAACTTTTCAACCTCAGCAAGCTTCAGTCAGAGTTTCTTTAGTTTGAGGTGCTGTTTAATACAAGAGACACTACCTCAGGCCGTCACTAAATTAAACACTTTGTTTGCTGAACAAAGGCAAAGTCATGCATGGGCTAAAGCAGGCACGTCCAACCCACGGCCTGCAGGCCACGTGCAGCCCAGCTCCATCATGGCAGCTCCATCAGCCCTGCTGGGTGGCCCAGCCCAGCCCTAGCCACGCACCCATTGCTCTGCAACACCCTAACGTTGGTGTGCAATGGGACTGAGATGAAACCAGGACACAGGGAGGACACACTGCTGTCCTAACTCAAGTTATGCAAATAATTTTATGCGTTTTGGTGCATTGGCTAAACACAGTCCTGTGAATAGTGGAAAAACATGCAGGCTTGCTTTGTGTTTTGATAAAGGAATTTGGGAATAGGTTTCAAGACAACCAAAAAAATCATTATTTTTTGGTATATTTGCAACTCCATTTTCAGTCGACAAATACATTACCTGAGAATTTTCAAATGGAATGTATAGAGCTGCGATCAGATATTCATCTCAAAGAAAAATGCGATCATGTCTCTCTACAGACTTCTATAAGCCCTGTCTTACCAGAGAAACATATCCCTTGCTTCACAATCACGCCTTATTCACGTCATCCCTTTCTGGAAGCACATACATTTGTGAACAACTATTTTCAAGGATGAAACACAATAAAATTTCATCAAAAATCCCTGATGAACACCTTGAGGGCTCACTGGGAACTGCATTCACCTCCATCAAACCAGACTGTTGCATTAGTTTCATAAAAACAAGGTCAGGTATCCCTCTAGTTTTATGTTTTGTTAGATACATAAGCTATGCTTTGTATTTTGTATGTGGCCCAAGACAATTCCTCTTCACTCAACATGGCCCAGGCAAGCCAAGAGGTTGGACACCCATGGGCTAAAGCATCCATCCAAAAGACGTGATCCCCTGCTGTCAACACTACCAAACATTTCCTTCACAGGCTGTTATGGCCAAAAGTTCAGGGCTTCTTGAGGAGCTCTTCTCAGGAAGCGCTTCAGCTTCTGAAGGAGAGCACGGCTGTTAGCATGCCTTCATGGATGATCCTCCAGGGTAAACTGCTGAACTCTGCAGCTTATACTCTGCAGCATGATTGATCCTGCCTGACAGCACTCCGGTGCTACACACGATTTAAATCACCGAGACAGACGAGGGTCAGCTGCCAGACAAGCTGCCAACCTAACAGGGACTTGCTTTCATATGCTGCCATCCCATTAATGTGATGGTTGTGGAGCAAGGGGGCATCAGTGCCAGCTCCAAGAGGTTAAGGGCAAAGCTTGAGAAAGTACATCTGACAGCAGACACCAAAAGAACTTCACTCTGGTGATGGAAAGCTCACTTCAATTTGATTTCTTCAACCCCCACCAAACCTTTTTATAACAGCACTTTCTATGAAGAAAATCATACTTCTCTGCACCACAAGTCGAATCCAAGCAAAATTACATCATGTTAAAGTAGCCACAAAGCTGTCCTATTGCTGTAAACAGCATCAACACTCTGCATCCTTAACCTCCGTGTTTCAGCACATAAAAGCGTGCACGTTTGAAGCAAAACTACTGCATAGCATTCACCCCTGGGAAGAAGATGAAAGAACAAACAGCATGTGACAGATGTTACCCACATCCCCTGACATATTGCTGGATGGTGCTGGGATACTGCAGAAGCAAGCGCAGCCCAGGAATGCGTGAAACAAACAGTTTTGCTTTTCATTTCCTACCCACACTGTGGAAAAGACATTGTGATCTCCAGGACCTGAATGCTTCCCTGCAGCAAAAGGTGACGAGATCAGGTACCAATCTCTGGCCAAGTGATTACAATGACCCCCTCAATGGGAAATATTCTATCTTCAGCCACTCAGCATGCATGACAGCAAATGTTCAACCAGGTAATTAGGAATCAATCTTTTAAATTACAGGAAAACAACCCCCCTTCCCTGCCAAGCTAATATGCTTCCTCAGCTGAACATGCCTGAACTCCTATTTATGGCTTGAAAGGGCTGAGGGCATGGGCTTGGAGATCTCTCTCCATGCTCTAAAGTGATGGTATATGTTTTTTTCACCATTAAGTGTCTACATCTGCAAAGAACTCCAGTGCAGATCATAGAATCATAGAATGGTTCAGGTTGGAAGGGACCTTAGAGATCATCTTGTTCCAACCCCCCTGCCATGGGCAAGGACACCTCCCACTAGACCAGGTTGCTTAAAGCCCCATCCAGCCTGGCTTTGAATACAGATCTTTGGAGCCTGCTGTTTTAAGCTATTCACATGTAGCCAAGCAGACAAATGAAAGGATTTTAGTGCCTTGGTTTATCAAAGCCTAATTACAAGCCAGCTGACAACACTGCTGTCAGCAGTCATCCAACCCATCATATTGAAGACTGGAGGAAGCAGACCTATTTTTGTAGAATACAGCAACGTAGTACGGATGGGCTTGAGTGAGGACTGAAGGAAGCTAAATAGAGGGAGAACTGCAATTTCAGGGAAACTGCTACTCCAGCTAGAGAGCAGCCCAGTACTTCCCACAAAATACACTATATTTGCATGGATGTTCTTGTTTCCTCTTTGGAAAAGTCAGAAGTCGAGACCTCCTGTTTTAACACATTCCAAAAGTGAATGCATCTTGCAGAAAGTATATGTTTAAGCTCCAAACTGGTGCCAGCTGCATGTTTGTAGAGATGGAAATTTGTATCTGTAGTGTTCTGCTACCCTTCCAGCCAGCTTCCTCTACAGGGCAAAGCACAGCACACTGCCCCTCCCAAGCCCAGACCCTTCCAAGTGCATCTGCAATTTGATTTCTGTCCTCATTTGCTACCTGGCAAGCCATGTCAGCTAGGATGATCTTGGCAGAAGATTTTACTGGCAGAAGATGGTCTTTTAACCCAAAAAGGAGGAGTTTTAGGCTGAGAGCTATTCAACATTGCCATTTCTCTGAGTGAGCCACAGCTTCAGAGTCTGCTCTGAGGCAGTGAGCCCAGCACATTCTGGACAGATACTTGCTCACATGCCATCACACCTTAGTGGCAGGCAGCTGTTATGAAAGCCTAAATTCCCTTCCACACAGTTGCCATTCTTCACTTTCCTTCTCCGAGTTGCTGATATTTAGCCAGTCAATGCTTTGGATGAACCACATGCTACACATCCACCTTGAGGAATGACAGTAGTTGCCATCTATACAAACATGCTCACTGCTTGAATCAAGAACCTGTCTAAAAAGCGTTGCCAGGAGCCATTTCAGAATGTTCTGAAGATATTTTCTTCTCCACTGAGAGCAGTCTAATGTTTCTGGTCCAGAACAGTATCTCCCACCAAGAAAGATGCTTACCTTCTAGATGCCAGACCTTGAGTCAAGGCTAACTAGTCTTGAAAGAGAACTTCCCCCTTTGTGTCTTCATCTGGACTGCCTCCAGTTCCCTTGCAATATAACACTCCCAGACAGGCTTCCCTTGCTTGTCTTCTTTGGAAATTCAATTACATATTTCTCTGTAAATCTTCCCAGGAATATCAAACATGAAAGCCACGATAAATCTGGATATAAGATCGCTTGGATTTCTTTCTAATCCTCCATCTTACTCTTATCCTTTTGGAGGACACGCTCAGCAGATTGGCAGACGTTTCATCAGATACACACCACAGTGGCCAAACAACACAGATTACCTTGTTGGCAGCAGGTTCACAGATCACCAGGACTGAAACATCCGTGCTTTATTACTACATAATTTCTTGATGGTGCAGCCTTCCAGCTGCTTAGGAGACACTCTCCAAGGACAGCATTCACAGAAGCATTTGCCTGTGGGATGTCAAACCTATCAGCGACAAGTCCAGCTTGCACAGCAGTTACTCAGAGATATTACAGCAAAGTTCTTACATCAAAAGCAGTTATTTGTACTTAGCCACACCACTAAAGAGTGTGCCAAAGCTGGCTAAAAAGCTTGATATAGTTGTCACAAGCAATGTGCTTTCACTGAAATGAGGAGGAGCTAAACTCAGTCTCTCCTTCTGTGGAAAAATACACAGTTCATTCACACTTAAAGGAAAAGGATAAAACAAGATCCAGCTTAAATCACATTTAGTTAATTCACAGAGGGCACAGCAGTTCCAGTTAATCTATTACCTGTGCCGAAGTGCAGCAAACGCCATTGATTGTGATCAGCGCTGAGCACAGGACAGCCAGTAAATACTATATAGAGCTTCTCCCTCATTTTTTCCCCCTTCTTTTATGTTTAAGCCATGTATTAGTCATACTGAATGCTCTACTCCATAGCTGCAGGCTAAAGGATTAAGTGTCCAGTGTATACCAGGGAAAGAAGGTTAGCAAATGTTTTTATTAACTGTAGTACAGAAGAGCCAAATTAGCATCTGCTTTTCATATCTAAAAGCAGGTTAAAGTTTTCTTCTTCCCCTTGATTTGGGCATCACAACACTCAGAGCTCACTTCCCCCAGCCTCCTTGATATTAGTGTAAGTACAAGAAGAAAACTGCTCAGCTTGGTCACCATTATTTGTAACTATTCTAGCGCATAGAAGATAAGGAAGTGGATTTATGCTTGTCTGGGAACAGAGGTTAAGTGATACAGCACTGAGCCCTTCTCAAAGCATGTCTGACACAGTGCTTAAAAGATTTCTTACTGCTACACTTCAAATGAGAGCTGTGCCAACGTTGTCAAAATCCTTCTAAGCCAGTTGACCCTTAGGAGAAGCCAGTCTCCAGATTCAGCATAGGGAGAAAAAAATTGACCCAGTAAGGAATTTCAGACACACTGGGCCACAGAAGTACCGTTGACATCATTAAGAACAAAATCTGGCCCAATATCAGACGGAGCTGCCGAAGGAAGA
>WBMW01001505.1:0-75682 GCA_013396635.1 Penelope pileata
TGTACACATTTGGCCTCATGAGGCGGTATTGAACTTGCTCTGCTCTTCCAGTGAAAGGGAGTTTGCACCCCCAGTTTCCATACAGAGGTTCAGGGATGTGAGAGACATGAGAATTCTGGCTGCCAGCAAAGACCGAGGCAAAGAACTCATTGAGCACTGAGCCTTCTCCACGTCTGTTGTAGCCAGTTCTCTTTTCTCATTTGTCAGAAGGGGTACACTCTCTTTGGTCTGTCTCTTCTGACCAGTGTGCCCACAGAATCCCCTCTTGTTACATCCCTCGCTAAGTGTAGTTCCATCTGCTCCTTGGCTTTCCTGTTCCCATCTCTGCATGCCTGGGCAGCATCCCTGTATTCATCCCAGGTGACTCATCCTTGTTTCCACTGTTTGTACATGTCCCTTACTTTGACCAGCAGGTCCTTGCTCAGCCATTCTGGTTTCCTGCCTCCTCTGCTTGTTTTCTTATAATGGGGGGCAGAGAGCTCTTGAGCTCTCAGAAAGGCATCCTTAAGGAGTTGCCAGCTTTGCTCCACAAATAGTAGCAGTTGTAGTTTCTATCTGACCAGGACTTTACATGGGGCAATTCAGCAAGCTGCCTCCACACTCATTTGTGCATGCTGTAATTCCTGAACAGTTAATGATTCATTCCAGGAATCTGTCAGGGCTCACAGCTGAAATCATAAAGCAACCAGTTGTAAGAAAATGTATGACTGATACTAAGTTGATACAAGCAAGAACATGCATTTATTAAAGCAGTATCCTCCTCCCCTCCCCCCGTAAATGTGGGGGGGAAAAAAATGGATAAGGTAAGGAGATAATGACTAATTTGAAGCTTTTAAGTATTTCCTATGTTCATATCATTCAGAGTTACTTTTGTTGGAAACATGCTGCTCAGCTCAGCTGTGATCAGCCAGCAGCGTGCTTATCACAGAGTGTTAAAGGATGAACTCTGCCACCATGGCTTCTCTGGAGAACATCAAACTTAAACAGATTGCAACAAAAACTACAAGTCATTCACTTTCTAGGTCAACTTTCACACACAGCACAATTGAATTACTAAAACATAGGACTGGGTGAAATCCACAATGAACGTGCAAATTTCGTTCATGGCTTAAAGAGAAAAATAGGGATGAATAAAGTATAAAGCTGTTGCGTACTACTCTTTGAAAAGTAAACGTTGTCAGTGCAGGTTTATCTGCTCAGCTCACCATGCTCTCAGGGCCACTTACGAACAAACTGAACAATCACCTAGACTAGACTGCCTGTACTGACCACGGCTGAGATGCAATTGCCTAAGCACAGGAGAAATCCAGGGCCATCTGAGTATTTAAAATGTGGTCCAACACCAATAGGCCACCTGTATTCTACACAAGGAGAATGAGAACATCCAGCATTTCCAAAAATACCACATTTCCAAAAATATTACCACGCACTTATAGATAGGCAACTGAAATTCACTTCAAATTTCCACCATCTCTTATTTTTAAGTTTTAATTTTTGTATTTGCAATCTCCCTTGTGAATGCACTCCAAGTTGAAGATGGTCAGAAAGGAAGCGACTGGAGAGACCTTCCCTGCGTTCGTAGCCACACTAACACTCAGCTTCCACTAGCTGAACCTATTTTCAGCCCACTTTTGCAAGCAAGTGCTGAGGCATGTATGACTGAAATAATTAATTCAGAAAAAAGAAGTAGAAGGTCTGTTGTTGATACCTTTCATAGCTCTTCTCAGTCATGAGTTCAGTGATTCTGGAGTAATTGTAATGTGCTTTAGGAACTTGGAGATGAAGAGGGATACAGAAATGTAAAATATTATCATCGAGAAAATTCAAAGGCAGATTCCATTAAATTCCAAATCCCTTGCCTCCTTCCTTGCTGTAAAAATTCATTATCAGCAGCATGTTAATTTTAATGCCTCATGTGCCAACGTAGCTAAGAATGTGGAAATGAAAAAAGAATTACACTGGAGAATTGTGAATTCCCTTACTTCGGAGTAGGGAAAACTCATTTTTAATTTCTTTCCTTCCCCCTCCCCCCCCCCCCCAAAAAAAAGAAATTTAAAAGAAAAAGAGAATGAATCTGTCCTCCAGTCTTAACTTTTCTATTTTTCAGCTACATTTGAATTAGAATCATCACCCCTTAAGACTGAGAATAATGAAATTACTGATAGTGTTGAAGAAATGAGCCTACTTGCAGGGCTGGTAATGAATTCAGTCCAGCTAAAGACTGTAACAAGACCCAGCGCAAGTGTCAAGATTACCTTAATTTAAGCAAGCAATTAATAAATTCAATATAAAAAGAAACATGTCATTTTTGTGCATTTTACCCTCTTGCACCTGAAAGCAAACAAGACAGTGACAAATTGGTATGCCGGCTAGATAGAAAATATGACATGACTGCTTGAAAACTCAGCTGGACAAGTGGGAAAAAGGGGAGTAAATTAATGATTGTTTGAGATCCTAACTGTAATTGCAGGTGACATACTGTTTGTCTTGATTTAGTAAGAGTAGAGGACTAGGATGTTTCATATGTTGATTCAGCAAGAGTAGAGGATGTAGATTTTTCATGACCTTCCAGAAAAAAATTCACCTTCTGGCTCTTTTTCAGTGGTAATTAAAAATAATCAGTGAAGTACTGGATACAGCAATAATTTACAGAAATTTGCATTTGACTGAGAGTATAAGCTGAAGCAGTTTTGTTTGAGAATATGCAATGTTTCCAAACATGACATGAAGAAGTCAGGAGCGTTCTTTTTTCCTCTCACTTCACTCAGTTTGGAAAAATAAAAAGAAAAAAAGAAGGAGGCTAACAAGGTAATTTTCTAGAATAAACTCTTGAAAATTGTGAACGAGAACATTTTAAAATGGTATCCAGGAGTCCTCAATAACAAACTCTCCTGAGCAGAGTATAATAAAAGCTGTTTAGAAACACTGATAGAAAACCATACACATTTTATCCTTCAATCATTATATCTTTTAAGGAGACTACTCTAGCTCTCAGAATTAAATGTGACATCTGAATACAATTTTTTTTTTTTTAATTATTATTTCCAGAGTTGTCTGCTACATAGCAAAGAGATATCTGTGATGGTTTCAGTGAACTCCAACATACTTCAAGAACATTTCTACTTTACACCTTAATATATCTTTTAATCTTTCAGCTTCTCATTGTGAAGAAAACGATATGGTGTTTAGTTTAAAGACCTGGTTCCAACAAGAGCAGCTGTACTCTCTTAGAACAGACATCCTTTTAGTCCAGTCCCCATATTTGGTAGAAGATGCCTGATGAGAGTAGAAGACTCAGGACAAGAAGTCCCCATTTTTCCCCCCATGTTCCAATGATCTGCTGTTCAGGAACAACTTTTGTGTTTAATAATCCTCAATAAATTTCAATTCCAAGAATTTGTCTGACTTTTAAAGTTTTGGCATCTACAACATTTGTTGTTAATGAGCTCCAGAGTTTTCAGTTTAATGATGATGTACGGGACACTTGTTTAATCCTCTAGAACGTTACAGAATCAGAGGCATGAACAACACGTTCAAACAGAGACTTCTGGGTTTAAATTACACTTCCTTAACTCATTGAAGGAACTGTGTTTTAAATAAAATTTAAGATGAAATAGTCAAAGGCAAACTAAGTCTGAAATGGTGTAAAATCGTCTTACAATATGACCTTTAACTGTAAAAACACGTATCTAGCAACAGTACTTTTAGGCCTGGAAATGACAGATAGCTCTGTCTATAATAGGTGACCAAGGACTGAGAAAACATTTGCAAGCCTACGAAGGAAGCCCGCATTTTCCTTCCCTCTTTTGACTGAATCTTTTACACACAAAAATAACACTGTATAGTAATTATTAATCTAACTGTTGTTATAACTGATTTTGCAAGCAGTCTGAGTAAGATGCAGCCATATAATTAAATAAGTTAAATTTAATTTCTTCACTGAAAATGTAACTTAAAGTGATCTTATTATGAAATTTGTCATTTCCCTTATTTTGGTCAAGAATTTAGTACTATCTGAGCTCAACAATGTAGTCTGTGATCTCTTCTCAAAAATTAATGAAGCATTAGAAAGTAGACAAAGATAAAACTATCTTCTTTTTTTAAAATATATCTTTCACATGGCTTTTTGCAAATACAGATTTAAGAGTATAAGTATTGTTTTATAAAGAGTAAGTCAACACCAGATGACTTATCAAAAATTTATGTTTTATAAAGCTTAATTCCTCTCCAAGGTATACATTAAATGCTTTGATTCAAATAAAAATTAAAAGTCTAAGATCTAGTTAAACTTTTATACTGAATATATGTTACTTTATAATATACATTATGATATATTTATGCAATAAAAAGAATTCAGTCATGATGCAGATATTTACAACATGGCTGATTTTATTAAACTGAATAAGCATATCAAAATGTTGTGTACTCTTGCAAGGCTGAGGATCATCAAAAAGGAAAGGAAGACAATTTATGCAAAATATTTGAACTACAAAAGATAAACAACTTAGGCAACTGTAAACAGATAATTAAAGGTTCTGAGAGATATCAAGTCACAAAACAGACTTTAGAAGTAGAGTGTCTCTCCTGTGACTTGGGATGAGAAAAGAACTGATATACTCATTTTACTAATGTGATAACAAGGATTTTTTCTTAAAATCAGTACAACCCTCTCGATAAATTGGAGGGATTGCGGTTTCATAAAGCTAGACACACTGGTCTTTATTTCTAAATCCTTCAGGCACAAGTGGCAATAAAGCACTGTGATGGGGAAATATATATATATTAAAAATATATATATACTAAAAATGTATGTGTGTATATATATATATATATAAAGAACAAAGCAGATGTGGACTTGGCCAAACCAGCAGCTCTAGTGACTACAGTCTTGCTTAGTTTAGAGGCTTCACACAATTATGCACAATTTTTTCAACTTTTAATACAGTGCATTAGAGCAGTAATTCCAGGAACGCCTTATCATTTGTCCAGTGAGTAGAATTTAATCTCAACCATTTTTTTTTCCTTGCTAAGACTTGCAGTAAGAGCAGAGCAGTGGGCATGCTGACACTGCTGTCAGTAGCTAAGATCAATTGCTCTCAAATCCCAAGGGTTGTCAAACTGAATCCCTTCTGCTGTTTTTGCCAGTCAGAACCAGACATCTTCACTGTCATTAATGGACTGGGACTGATAAGGGAAAAGCCTCTTTTTGGACAGTAACTCTAGGAGAAAATGCAAAATTCAGAAGACTTCTGCCAATAAGAAATCCATCAATGTTGTTCCGACAGGGGCAAGATGCTTTTCAGGTCTAAGTTACAGGGACTGTTAAAACTTAGCATTTCAAACAACACCTAGAGAAACTAAAGAGAGGAGAGAAAAAGAAGGGTGTTTTCAGTTAGCATCAATTGTATTTTAGTTTAAAGAAGTACACAAAACAAGAGATATCAATGATATCTACAGGAATAAATTCACCACCAAATAATATACTCATTTTTCAAAGAAATAGCAATAATTTTCTATCATCACAAATACTACGTTGGGGGATGAAGTGGGCATGGAGAGAGTAAGACACAGCTGAGTTTGACTTGACTTGGTGTACTCAACATGCTGCTTCTAGCTTGGAGCTGAATTGTCTACTCTACAGTTGCAATCATTCATTCTCTTATAAAATCTTACATTAAAAATGCTGCTTTTCTCACTGATTTCATGCTGTAAAGCAATGAAACTTCATTGTTAGCATAGCTGCACTCATCGCTGCTTTCATCTACTATTTATGGATTTCTTTTTTGATATTTGAAGTTTGTGAAAAAGTTTTGTTTTGATGTAGTATCTCTATAAATTACTGTAGAACTTGTAGCCGTTTCATATTCCACATTTATTTTGCAAAGTTTGTCATCATCTGCTAATACCAATGTAAGCTATGTAGTACAGATAGCTCCATTTCAAATTCTCTGTTATTTTATTTCTCAGTGTTGTGTAATTTACTGGGGGTTAAACTGTCACACAGATCAGGGAAAGGGAATGGTGAAGCAAAGGACCAAGAAGCTTCCTAGAGATCTTTTATAAAGCCTGTGTCTGGGAGATGCTTTGCTGAAGATCTGGAATAAAGACAGAAAAATTATAAATACGGGAGAATAGCCTCTGTACAGAGCTCTACATAATTACAGGACACTACTTTGAAGATGATACACATTTTAGACTTTGAAAGCTATGCTTCATTTGTGTGATGTACAAATACATATTAATTTTTTTCAGTGCCCTGTGGCCATTACTACATTAAAGAGCGCTGTGGCAAAACACGAAAGCATCTGCACAGCTACCAGGAACCTGACATCCACACTTCCACGTTTCAGAGGTCAACTCCTTTTCTATTAAATGTAAAAAAGCAACAGGCAATAAGAGCTACATGCCTTCATTACCTTTATGGCCACAGCACTTTGGGGACTGACGTAAATGTCAAAACATGACCATGAATCTAAGTTTATTTTAACAAAGTTAATGCACGTAGAGTCAATTACTTAATAGCAGAGTTGCTATAAAACATACTTTTATGAGAATACGTAAAGAAAGTCTATTTCTCCTAGTTTTTTCCTTGTTCAATATGAGATACGTCAAACTAGACATATTTATGGAGACCTTTTTCACGCTTATTACTTTTTCAGGGACATACAGTGAGTGCAACAACAAATTCTACCCTTCTCATTGCATTCCCTGGGCTCTGTTTATTGTAAATAGAAAGCACTTCTGAATTTTCTGAGCACAATAAACAGGAGGTAGCTTACTCAACAAACAAGCAAAATCAAAAACGAAACAAAAAAAAGACCCCAAATCAACAAATCCACACTCTGAAGACTGGAAAGAAGAATCCCAAAACAGAGTCTTCCATACATGCACAGCAAGCCTACAGAACAGAATCATAGAATTATTAAGGTTGGAAAAGACCACTAAGATCATCTAGTCCAACCATCAACCCATCATCAACATGCCCACTAAACTATGTCCCTCAGTGCCACATCTACCCTTTTCTTGAAAGCCTCCAGGGACGGTGACACCACCACTTCTCTGGGCAGCCTGACCAAATGCCTGACTACTCTTCCAGAGATTTTTCCTAATATCCAACCTGAACCTCCTCTGGCACCACTTAAGGCCATTACCTCTTGTCCTATCACTAATTACCTGGGAGACGAGGCTGATGCCCATTTCACTACAACCTCCTTTCAAGGAGTAACTCAGAGATAAACTGTACCTGTGATAAAAGAATGCTATAACACTGTAGCATCATTAAATATGAACGGCGAATAGTACTCATTCTCTGGATTTTCTTCCACAAGAGCTGCAACACACAGAGAAGGTTTTCAAAAATCAACATACTCTCCAGCATGACTGATAAGTTCCCAAGCTGCAAAAGACTGCAACATACAGATTCTTCTACTATGAACTTCTGTCCTACACTTTACCTGTTCTATAAAGATGGGTACCACAGTTGTTTTACTTTTTTTGCAAAGTGCTTGTGTGTTGTAGCAGTTACTACAGAATCCAATGATGTGTAAAATCACAATTCAGTTATTTTACTGTGCTGAGAAGTCTAGAAGAGAGGGATGTAGGGGAGCACAGAACCTGAATTTAATAAACTCAGTATGCGTAATGTACTTTTGATGCTAAGACACAGTAGTGCCATTAATCTGGCAGGAAAGACAGCTCTGGAAAAAACACCGTTCAAGGTACATCCATTTGCAAGCATCCATTTTAATCCAGAATGTTGCCAAACAAGTATTAGCGAGGGAGCTCTGACCCATTTAGTTTTGCAAGAGCTTGGAAATCAAGAGACTGGAGAAGCAGGTAACAATGCATATGAATCTACACAAGACACTGAAAGATCAGCTACACAAACTTTCCTGTATCCAAGCCATCTTCCACTGTGCCTGCTAAAATAACTAGAAGCAGAATTGATCTCTATCGTGCTTGGAGTGAGCTGCTACAAGTACGGCCAGATGCTGGGGATTGAAGGGGCAAAAAACAAGCAGAAAAAAAAAAATAACCACAAAACACATCTTTCTGAAAGGTGTTATTGTTTTGACTCATCATTATCTCTACGGACAGGTTTTATATTGCTTTGCATTTCTAATTGTGTAAGATAATAACTCCAGGCCTAGAAGCTGTTGTGTTTGTCTGAAAATTAACTCCTCAGAACTGAAAAAATAAATAGCACTGATGCTTTGGAAACAAATATGAAAACTAAGAATGTTAAATATATTCTATTTCAAGCTGTATTTTGTTGGGAAACATGATGCAGATTTTATTAATAATAAAATACCCTCTAGTATTTGAAAAACCAACAAATACTAACAGTTGTTATCTGTATTTAGAGACAATTCTGCCAATGCGTTTTTATACGAATATTACGATAACACAGCAGAATAGCAGAATTCCCACAAATTATTGCAGCTAGATGTGTTTTGCACTGAAGAATCACAACTGCTGCCCCTACACTACTCTAAACTGAGAGCAGCTTTAAAGATGCGACAGGCTTTCATTGGGATTTAGATGATATCCATTCAAGAACAATCTAGTAATTAAAGTTTTAAACAAGCAATAAGAGATTAAACAAAATCCTAAAGCAGAGGAGTAATGACTCAAGATTTCTCTTAGATGAATTTCATCCATGTTCTCTTCTGGAAGATAAACTAATGGGCAAATACTATCCACATCCAATATATAATTTTTTCAATTTCTCTACGGCTTTTCTCTCCTCCATTTCCAGTTATTACTTCTCACAAAGACCACACAAAATCTCACAGGTGAAGGTGTTTACCCAATTTTTTAAGAAAATTTCAATTTTTTTTTGGTATACTACAAAACAACGTCACAAACAACAAGACTGTATTCAACTGCTAACACTTGAATGCACGGAAGTGCTCATCTTCTTTCTTCACTCACCTCCCATCAAAAATAACAAATTAAATAAAAAGTAAATTGAATGAACTTCTACCTCAATCTGAGTGGTGTTATCATGTCCTTCTTCAAGCAGTAGATCTGTGAAACCACCTGGCTCAGAGGAGTCCTGCCCCATACTGGCTCTATTAGTGTTGACTGATTTGAAAGACTCTGAGTGCCTTCTCCACCTGTGGCTGTTTACATGCGCATCCACCTGCACATCTTCCTCCACTCCAGGGAAGCTCTGAACAACTTCATAAAGCACACCTGTTTGAGAAACAAGACAAAAAAAAGACTATAAATCAGCTGGGACTGCACTTTACTGATCATAATCTAAAACTTAGTAATAGTAATCTTTTTATAAATGCTTTGAACTACTCTATAGAATAACTAATTATATCTGATAAAATCTTCTACAACTAAACCATAACAGTTTAAAAGAACAGAAAGCAAAACATATATTCACATGGCATGTGAAGTCTGCAGGCACTCACTATGTCCACTGGAAAGTGTGAGCAGTGTTGGGTGGTGTGTTTCATATATCCCTTTTGCACTTTATTCACAATTTTTTCATGCTAGTGTAACTGTGAAGACAAACTCATACATTCTTAAGTAGTTTCCAGTTCACCCAACCTAAAAGCCAACCAAAGTACAGTAAGGCTCAAGTAATTTAGCACTATAGACCACATGTGCTCTTCATGCTGTCTTGTACGCTTTGGGCCACAAAGAAGCAAAGGAATGCTGTATTTTGCATGTTCAAGGAAGAAGGGAAACTTGTTAAAAGAGCAGAACTCATTCCAAAAAATGTCAGTGGCAAACTAGAAGCGGCAAAGTAAAAGAATGAGATAAAATAAAAACAAAAGAAGATATAGACTGGAAAATAATTCATTTGCAGAAATACTTCACTGCTTCTGCTTGGCAGAAGCATCTGAGCAAAAGACCCTACTTCAAAGGTCTGTACTGAGCATCAGATATACTGCTTAGGCACAGAAGAGATGGAAAAATAGAAAATTACCTACCAAAGATTTTAATTAATAAGATTTTTCCGCATCATAGCTGGTAAAGGAATCATAGATACAGGAGAATCTGCACTTAATTGTCCTGCACTGGAGATCCTGAAGCTACAACCTGAGGCAAAATCTGGATATGTTTCCAAGGAGCAAACATTATGGGGGGAGAGCAGTGGATGTCATCTACCTTGATTTCAGCAAGGCTTTTGACACTGTCTCCCATGACATCCTGATAGCAAAGCTGAGAAAATGCGGGATAGATGAGTGGACGGTGAGGTGGGTTGAGAACTGGCTGACTGGCTGAGCTCAAAGGGTAGTGATCAACAGCACAGAGTCCAGTTGGAGGCCTGTAACTAGCGGTGTTCCCCAGGGGTCGGTGCTGGGTCCGGTCTTGTTCAATGTCTTCATCAACGACCTTGATGAGGGGATAGTGTCCACCCTCAGCAAGTTTGCTGATGACACGAAGCTGGGGGGAGTGGCTGACATGCCAGAAGGCTGTGCTGCCATTCAGCAAGACCTGGACAGGCTGGAGAGATGGGCAGAGAGGAACTTGATGAGGTTCAACAAAAGCAAGTGTAGAGTCTTGCACCTGGGGAGGAATAACCGCATGTACCAGTACAGGCTGGGGGATGACCTGCTGGAGAGGAGCTCTACAGANGAACCTCTTTTCGGTGGTCAGTGGGGACAGGACAAGGGGCAATGGCCTTAAGCTGGAACACAGGAAGTTCCGCACCAACATGCGGAAGAACTTCCTCACGGTGCGGGTGACGGAGCACTGGAACAGGCTGCCCAGGGAGGTTGTGGAGTCTCCTTCCCTGGAGATATTCAAGACCCACCTGGACGCCTACCTGTGCGACCTGCACTAGGGAACCTGCTTTGGCAGGGGGGTTGGACTCGATGATCTCTCAAGGTCCCTTCCAACCCCTACAATTCTGTGATTCTGTGATTCTGTGAAACTGTAGACCTCTTCCTTCGTAAAACTTTTCTCTAACTACTGGGAATGAAAAGAGAGGTGATGGGCCTGGCCAGACTAGTTCTGATCCATCATGGTGTCTGAGGTTTATCTTGACAAACCTCTAATGTTGAGAAAGTGACAAATAAGATTTTATTTATTTACTTTAAATGAGCCAAACGGGGTCACTATTCACAGGTTTTCTATTCCTTTTAAGTAAATTTAATCAAAATAAACAATACATACACATTCTCAGATAATTGATAGTTCAAATAAATTTTCAAGTTTGAAATGAAGGCAGGTCATGAAGAAAAAGAATTCAGAAACCTAAAATTGTAATCATTTACAACTATTTCGTGTTTGTGGTTGAAACCTCTATGTAGCTAATAAATTACATAAAAGGCATTTCAGAGGAAATGTACTTAAGTATTATACTCTCATCTTTGAGATCTCAGAGCTTGCACTAATTAAGACTGAAGAAGACCATGTCATTCAAATCAATTGGAAAACAGCCAAAGGCTGCAGTATCTGATTAATAATAAAATTATAATATTGGCAAACACAAATGAGTATGAACTTGTTCAGGCTGTATGAGCAGAGACTCAGAACTGTAATAAGCCTTCAAATCTATTAAAATTGGAACCACAGTTTTCAACACTGCCTGCTATGGTTATGTAGTAATAACAGCAGTGTTAGTTACATTTAGTTCTGTGCAAATACCTCAGTCAAGGTCTATAGAGCTGACACTGTACCATAGTAATTTAGAAGCAGTGAAAATGGACTTTATAACGAATATGTAATTAAGCTTGTATTTTGATCTGATCCTTCAACTATTTTCTTTGAAGTGTTCATAAAATTAGCAATGAAAGTCATTATGTCTGCAGATTGTTCCCCCTTGAGATAAGTTAGGGTTAAGTAGAATTGCTTAGAAAGGAAACTTGGGAAAGGGAGTGGGGGAAAACTTACATACAGACTCACTTCTGCCCACATCTAAAGCAGGGGCTTCAAATTTCCCTCTGTACAGGTTTACAGACTCAGAAGAAAGAGACATTTAAAAGATTTTGGCATATACTGCCTAAATCACTATGTACCCAACATGCATTTTTTGACTAACATAACTTGCATGTTAGTTTAGCAATCTAACCTGACAGAGGACACATGACAGAAAACCTCTATCTGCTTGTACATCAGGACTTGCCTTTTGAGGTAGCTCAGCTAGTCTGAGGTTATTGGCAGGAAGATATGTGTCCTACACTAGAAAAGTACTCAGAACTGCTTAACAGTTATATCATGAACATAAATCAATGCTGAAGGTCGACAACTGAGTAGTAGAGAAGTCTTCCTATATCAATATTGTGATTTTTGCATGCAGTTCTTATGGATCAAAAGGATGGATGGGGCTTATAAGAAAGATTTTCTGAAGGGGAAGGAGCCACCCAACCATGGTGGAGGCAGAGAGCCTCTGCTTTGTCAGGTCTGCCCTCACACAAACAGGTAAAGACTCTAAGTATATAAAACCAAAATGAAATAGTGGAACTTGACAAGTGAGACAACTTTGATTTAGTGTGAAGTCTTGTCTGCACAAAGCTTTAGTTAGAATGAAGTTCTAGCTCTCACTTTGTAAGAAAAAGAATCATTCAAAATTTTATAGACAGCAATGTCACTAAGCAGGAAAGAAACCCTATTTTGAGGGCAAGTAGATAAATAATCTACCACTTATTCAACTGTTTTATTCCCCCTCTTCCATGAGGTTAAAAAGAGGTTTATGGGATGTTTCAGCATCAGAATTTCAGAATTGCATTTCTGAAAAACATGTGTTAATTACATTTCGTGATTGCACACATTTAGGCCAGCTCTGCAATTTGACTAATTTCATAAATGCACTATAATCAACAAGACTTTTTTTCTTTAGAAACCCAAAAATATTCACATGTTGAAACTTCTATTCAACAGATTGCTTGAGAGATATAGTATTATCTTTCTAAATCTGCCACAACACAAATGCCAGCAAAATCAAATCTCAAATGTATAAACATACTCATCAAGGAACAGAAAATGTCATCATACTTCTTTGAGTAATTTTCTATACCCTGTCTCTTGAATCTTTATTTCTGCCACAACCATTTTATCAGCAGAGATGAGAAACCAACATGTTTTGGTGGAAGTTACGGAAACTGGAGGCATGAAGTGAACATTCCTTTAAAGGAATCTTCAAGTAGAATCCTCATACATTGAATGAACAGAACCACAGCAAAACCAATTACACTTCCTGTAAGAATTCCCAGTTTAAATTGTCTCTGTCTGTGAACAGAGAGACTTTTTTCTATAGAAACTATAGAGACTCTATATAGACACTATAGAGACTTTTTTCTTCTGCAGCACCTGATTCATGGGACTAGGACAAATTCCATCTTTATGACCTTGATTAAGAAGAGAAATGAGGGATATCCTTAACTTTCAATATGACATGATAATTGGATATATTTTTTAACAAACTTCAAAAATAAGATTATTTCCAAAATAACCCCACAGTGACAGTGCACTAACTCTTGTGTCAATTTGGATCTTGTGTCAATTTGGATCATGGCTTTAAAAGCAACAAAAGACCATGTTGGCATTTTCTTTTTAAAACATGGCTGAGACTATCAGAATTTCAAAATTATGTGCAAGAATGATGTCTGGGATGATCCTACTTTCACCTAGCAGTTAGTGAGAATTTGTGTAGCCTGCAAAAGGAGTCAGGGATTAATGGTAATAGGATACTGAATGATGGCAGATCTGAAACAACTGTTGTTGTATTGTGTGCTCAGAACAGCAAATAACACCTAAAATCACAAAATCATCTTCATGCATTTTTTGCTGAACTGATACAACAAATAGCAACTAAAATTCATATCTAATACTGAATTAGTATGAATAATAACAGGGCTTTGCATCAGGGAAATAACATAACTGGGAATTTCTTTGCACGTGTTTTATAAATGACCTTAATTCAGACTTTACCTTCTGCAACCTCTTCTTATTCAGTAATTATTTTTCATCGCTATAATGGTACTAAAGCGCATGTAACAGCATTTCTAGAACTTCATCACAAGTATAATTTCTGCAGGTATTTTTCTTTGTATGGTTTATTTTCATTCTGCAATTATTAATGTAGTCATACTGGTAAATTAAAATGGTACTGTGAAAGTCAGGAGTCTGAGTCCACAGGTAGCAGTACTGTAACTTTGATAAACATATATCAAAATGGAGGAAATCTTGTCTAATTCCAGCTTCATTTATACTCTCTGGCTGCATAAACAAAACAACTTAAGGTGCACATTGAATTTATGAGCAATCAGATTATAGATTAACAATGTACTATGGATTTGTTTTGCCACTTATTCTGCCAGTTCCACTCATGACCAAGATATAAATTTATTGCTAACTAGAAATGCACAGAGGAAAAAAAAAAAAGAGAAAAGCACCTCAGAGAATGCTTGCAGTCTAAGTTGAAGATGCTGGGCAATAAGAAAAGGGAGAGAGAGCTTTGGTCAGCAAAAATTGATATCAATTGTCATCAAAAACCAAACCAGTATCAAGATTTTGAAGCCATTATAGTAAGGAGGAGATTTAAAAAGGAAAAAAAAAAGTGCTATCATTTGATTTTCTTTCTTTTTTTTCCTATTCTGCACACAATCTATGTAGAATTTAAGCTGCTTTCACAACTCAGTTTTAAACAGGAACACGAGTCACGGGAACACTAATGGTAACTGAAGTGGAAAGAATATAATGTTTCAAAGCTACTAGGCTTTTACATGCCTCATGCACATCTGCATCCCACAGGAGCAGATCTTTTGTATTGCTTTGGAAAAATAAAAACACAATTACGTTCCTGCTAACAGTGCAGAGTGTGGTCCTTTATTGTAACTATAGCTTTCTGAGATATGGAGACAAAATCACTTTGAAAAGAAATCACAGAAAATGAAGATGGATTTGATTGTCTCTGCATCCCTGCAGAAAAGGACTTGGTAGATGAAAAACTGAGCATGAGCCAGCAGTGTGCTTTTGCAGCCCAGAAGACCAAACATATCTGGGCTGCATCAAAAGAAGAATGGCCAGCAGAGTGAGGGAGGTGATTGTCCCCCACTGCTCTGTCCTTGTAAGGCCCCATCTGGAGTACTGCACCCAGGTTTCGGACAGCCGGCAAAAGAAAGACATGGAGATGTTGGAGCATGTCCAGAGGAGTGCCACAAAGATGATCAGAGGGCTGGAGCACCTCTCCTCTGAAGAAAGTTTGAGGGAGCTGAGCTTGTTCACCTTGGAGAAGAGAAGGCTCTGGGGAGACCTTTCAGAAGCTTTCCTAAACTTAAATGGGGCCTACAAAAAAAAAAATTGAGAGGGACCCTTTATCAGGGAGTGTTGCAATAGAACTAGAGATAATGGTTTTAATTCAAAGGAGGTAGATTTAGATGAGGCTTTACTAAGAAACCATTTACTATGAAAGCTGTGAGGCACTGCAACAGGTTGCCCAGAGAACCTGTGGATGCCCCATCCCTGGATGTGTTTAAGGCAGGGCTTTGAGCAACCTGATCTATGCCTCTGCCCATGGCAGTGAGTTGGAACTAGATGGTCTTTAAGGTCTCTTTCAACCTAAACCATTCTGTGATTCTACAATTCTGGTTTAGCCTTTTCTTACAAAAGAAGTGCTAGTAGACTTAGACATCCAGCCATGACAAATTCAATTTGAGTACTACTCAGTATCCCCATTAAGAAACATACTGAGAAACCAGAACTGTGTAGCTCTCATTTAATTTAAAACTCCACAGATATACTGTTACTAATGTGATATTTTCCAGAGCTTTCAGGTGCATCAGGTCAGAGAGCTGGACTTCATGGAATGCATGAAAAAATTCAATAGCATGGTCTATGTGCCTATCAGTTATCTTTAATGGAAAAGGGTTAGGGAATCTAATCTCATTGTACAACACACAACAGAAATAGCTTCTCAAATTGAAAAATAGGAAAGTAAAGAGTTTTCTCTTTACTTAAGTAAAGAGTGTCTTTTGTACTGTCTCGTTTCTACTGTGACTTCAGTATAGCTTCTCTTCACATAGTTTTGGTTGTTGCTATAAATATATTTTTTTTTAACATCGGCTTTCAACAGTTTTTCAGCTGGAGATCCCTAAGAATTTCCTAGTACAGCTGTAGATTTAAGATTACTCCAACCAATACTTCCCAGTTCTCGTTTTCCTGTCTTCTTCCATCACACAATTTCACATTACAGAATGGATTCTCCTAATCCCACCTGAATAGAAGATAACAGGTCACTCTGGATGCACTGAGCAGTGCTGGGATTCCTCATTCTGGCATTTTACTTTCAGCTATTGACATTCAGCATGATTAACATCACTTAATGTTTATCCACCATATAAGATTTCATATCCACATTCCCATTAGCATTCCCAATAATTATTGATAATGTAGACAACCAAATAAACCAAGATGGATATTTATTACATATTAAGTTTGCACATAAGGCAAATAGAAGCATATCTGTATGTTCGTACTTTCCTAGCACACAATTCAAAATATTCAGATTTGTATTTTCTTGTGGATTATCAAGCTCCAGCATAGAAAAACAGGGTTTGTGTCCAAACCTCACTATGTTAGAAGCTTTTAGTAAGCCACAAAATCATCTGTGTAAAAAGCAGCAAAAACTAAAAAATTCAACAACAAAATGTCCTGCTAAGAGAAATCTAAAAGAAATTGAGATCTATCTACAATATTCTATTTATATGTAAATCATCACCTTTCCAACCTAGATTCAAAGGTTTTCCAGAGAATACTAATACCAACTCTATTTAAATATATCAAATAGAAATTTATAAAGGCTTTTTTCTTTAGTCAATACCTGTATTGCGGTACAACTGACAACATCAGACTCAAACACTTAGAGTTATCTTCAGTCCATCAATTTCACAGCTCCAGTTTGGAGGCGTTTTTTATTTTGAAAAGCAGCCTAAGCCAGAGCCATGATGGGTCAGTTTCTCTTTTAGATTCAGGCTTAACTGGGATAAGTAAGCAATCCATTTGGCTAGAAGGCATGCACCAATGTGCACATGCTTGTAGCTGATAAAACTGAAGTAAAAAAGTTAGACCATCAATTTTGCAATCATATCATTAGGTGTAATTTCTGTCTCTGGGCAGTGGAGAAAAGCATACAAAAATGGCAATCATTCATCATTTGAATTTCAGCATATGTCTGGAACTCTTTTTGTGTAAGTTGTCCTGGGAGAAGAGAGCAAATATCTAGGATATGCCAAACCATTTTAGTTTGGCTAATTTATGCTGTTCCCAGCAGGCAAAGCAAGTACAACTTTGGTAGAAGAGTTACCTTCATTTTTAGCTTCAAAGAAAGTCAGAGGCTAAGATGTAAGCCTGATGCTTGAAAATTGGATTAGCACAGGCAATGCTTGGCCTTTTGTGGTGTGGAGAGGCAAAGAGCAGCAATCCCAGGGACACCACTCTGGCCAAGACAATGTCGGTGAGCTTTCAACTGGCCTGTCATGCACTAGTACTGCAGCAGCATCAGGGTTTAGCTGGCGGCATGGGCAGCCCTGTCAGGCGGACCTGGAGTCAGGCACAGGGACTGATGTCAGCATTCACACCAAAGGCACCTGCACTGGGTTTGGCGGCACAAGCAAAGACACACAGAGAGGAAAACAAAGCTCAAATGTCAACATGATTGGAGATATCCAAACATACATGTATGCATAACGTGATCATGCAGACATAGATTGAAATCTGAGCAAGCTGGCACAGCGGAAAAGAAGACAGGAGGTGTAACACTTCCTCTGGTACAACACTGAGGAACATGCAAACCAGAGTTTTCCTCTCTTCCCGTGTCAGGAGTGTCCAACTGACTGTAACCACCTTGTTAACATTTTTTTTTTTTTTTCCTGCAAACAAGGACAAACTCTTAAGCCATTTACTTGTTCCTAATTCATTTCTTACTGAGCCTGTGGCCATCAGCCAAAACACAGCCCGCATAAAATGTGCTGCTACTCAGAATGCAAATAAACCTGAACACCTTTAAAAGAGGAAGAACATGCAATGCAGCCATGGAGTGACGGGAACATGAAACATTTCTCCTGCTGTGTCCTCAGTTCCCTTGGCCTCCTTCACAGTGGTAGAAAGGAAGCGGTTTGTGGTATTAGTCGTTTCACAGAGCACAGGATTTGGAAAGCTGGAAAATGAACAAACAATTGTGATTGCCCAGAAATGTGTAGTGGGGAATGCAATAGTATCTGACATTATAAAAACTAAAGAAAAATGTTGCATGACTTTTCTTCCACTGTGGTTCAAAGGGCAGTTTTTAAACATGGAAAGGTTCAAATTTACAACCATTTGTGGAGGCATAGCATGTGCTCTAGTCCAGCTCAGTGCTAAAACTCACAAAGTGATTTGAAACAAAATTTAAATTTAACCTTCTTCTTTTTCACTGTGGATTAAATAGATACATTTTCTGCACTTGAAGTTTTCCTGGACCAACAGTGACTCAGGATTTATAGAGATTATACCAACTGCAGGTAAATAGATTGATCATTTGGGGAATTAATTAATACATTTAATAAAAAGTAAAGGCTTAGAGCCAGCCCTCAATATATTGCTGTGTCAAGACAGAGCTTTCATATAATGTCCTGAAAAAAGTAGAAGCAGTAAGTGGGCATTTTCAAAAACAGAGTAGCTCTAAAGGTCAGAAAAATTAAGATAGTGTCGCTGGGTTTATGTAGTGAGGTTACTTTCTTAGGTCAGCAGTGATTGAGAAAACATTAAACTTAGTACTTTAAAATTCTCAAGATGTTTTTGACTTGGTTTTCTTGGCTTTACAAATACATTGAATTATGCTTACAGTTTTATTCTTTAGGCTAGTTCTGTAGAGATGGAAGAGCCAAGAAATGACAGTTAAGATTTTTTAAAAGAAGAGCTTGAAGATTGTTTGACTGCCTCTTCTCACCCTCAAACTCACAATTACTGCTCAAAATAAATATCTTCATACATTTTTCTAGTTCCCTCATTTCTGTATCTTGTTGCAAAAGAATAGTTAAAAATTTTACAGAAGAAAATCTCTTGCCTTATACTTTCATCCATATGCATTAAGCATTTTTCAAGACTCCCAAAACAGTGGTTTTGAACAGTAAGTGCTCTGAAGTGGAAATCTGACCCGATTCAGTAAATGACTACCAAAAATACGGCTCTCTATAAGACTTGTCATCAGGGAAGTTAGAACCTTTCCAGGAAGAAGAGGAGAAATCTAAGTCAAATACAAAAAGTGTAGAGACTGACACTATAAAAGAAGTAAAATGTACTATAGATGCTTGAGTTACTTAAGTTTTCATGATACTGTTGCATAATAGGTCAATGGATGCTTCAATTTTGCTATCTGTAGGATGCAGACAAAGATACTGGCTTCCTCTCTAAAACATATTCAGTGCTACTGATGGCAAGTGTTAGATAACAGCTATGTTCTATTTTATTACCCAAATGTCATTGTTTATTTCTTCCAGATTCTCTGTTACTGTGCAGGGGCAAATTATTTTCTGTCTTATCAAACAAAGATTAATTTTCTCACTGAAATTAAAATGAATCTAAATGCCCTTGGCTCCTTTTCAGGAAAAAAAAGTCTCATTTTAGCTTCACGAGGATATCTGCTGGAGGAAAACTTGCTTTTAGCAAGCTAATGAGAGGAAATTAGAGCTGAAACAGTTCTTAAACTCTTGCAAAAAAAAATCTGCATTGCTAGACTTGGTGTGGGAGCAAAAATAAATAAATCATACATCAAGGAGGAATTGTTGTAGGTAAGTGTTTAGAGTCAAAGAACAGCTGTATCAAACCTATCAAGAAGCAGAGACATAAAAATAAGAATTAAGTCAATAGAGATATGAATGATAGAATGACATTTTTTGTTTGGCAGATGAGAAATAATCTATTTGAAAACTGGCAGAGATACTGGAGAAACAGAAGAGAAAATATTGCACCTATCTTGAAACTTGTCAAAGCAATGGAATTATCTAGTAAATGTTTAATTGGACTGCTCAATATATGGTGTGTTGAATATTGCCGTTCTCTTCTCCCAGAAGACAGACAAACTAGCACAATGGATTGGGCTGATACAGGGAGCAAAGTGCAGGAACAGCTTATTTTCCAATGCTCTGAACATAATGTTGCAGCTTTTAACCAACCAACAGCACTGGAAGGACTCAACTCCTCCAAAGGGGTTTTAGAATTTACAAATAAGCAAGTATATTTGCTAATGTACTTTGCATTTGACACTGCTTACATGCACTTCCGACATGCCCAAATAAAACAAAGGCTGTGTAGCTGGCATTCATTTTTAATATAAAGTTCTTACACAGAGGTTAGTTACTTGGATAGACATGTTCTAGAAAAAGACTGAATTAATGTTTTTTCTTTATTGTACAACTTCCATTCCAAAGAAAAAACATTAACAGATTTTCAGCTCTTCTGCTGGGGTGGTTTTGCTAACATGCTGTGTACGTACATTTCATCGATGTGTTTTCTTAACCAGGAGGCAGAGACAGACACTCCCACACCGCAAAGCACATGACGTTTTGAAAACTGTGCAGGGATGAGCCAGTTCAAATGACATCACGCTTCACTTAACAAAAGGACAGATTTACAGCTCTCTCGGATGTGCTTGTGCTTTCTAAGTGGAACATAGAACTATGTAATGTGTGAAGATCAATGTTTATGATCATCACGTGAAGCATATGTTATTTTACTTTTCAGAGGGTAGGAATCTACAGAGGCAATAAATACAAGAAATCTCAGTACCTTTCTTAAAAAATACAGGTACGCTTAAATGTTTTGGAGTGGCTTATTTTGTAAATGGAGCTGACCTTAGGGAGGCTCAGACTTGGCAGACTCATCAAATCAGATCCATTAAAACCCTGCCCAATGCATTGACAGAGCTGAAGGGCTGGATCTGTGAAGAAGAGACCCAGTTTGAAGGAAGGTTTGTTTTCTTCTTGGGTAATCATCATGACACAGTATTAACATTTCTACTCAGCACTTGCTCAGGTTCTTTATTATCACTGGTTAGAAGGCAAACTCAAAGAAGAGGGAATGATGTCTGGAAATAAGAGTGAATATAATGGATATAAAAAGTTATGGGACGCAATGATATTTGAATGTTTACCTCCTCCTGGCTTATTTATCAAAAACAGAACTACTCCTTTAAAGGAATGGTTTGGGAAAATAAATTAATCAAGACGTGGCATATTTTGTTAGAGAGGGACTGATAATATATGCAAATAATATACTTGAAAAATCATCCTCTTGTTTCTTCTCATTCTTCCCTCTGCAGATCTTATTTCTCACAAGAACATATTAAATGCTGCTTCAATATGCTATTTTTCTCCCTTTCCAAACGAAGCATGATGCTAGCAGTCAGCTCTGGTTTACTATATTGGGGGAACAATATTGGGGGTCCTTGAGACCCAATGACAATTAAAGCACCAGCTAATTGCATGAAAAGACATCTTTACAGCAGTCTTATATTTCTGTGTTAATGCAGTTTATTGTGAAAGTTTTAGCCCACAAATTGGCTGACAGCCGATCCAGATCCGCAGACACCGCAGTAAGGTTTGGAAACGAACCCTTCACATCTTGCAACAGAGAACCAATTCAGCAAGAACTAGATTTCATTCAGTGTCATATGAGTGCAAAGATTTACCTGATTCCTGGACACAATGTGACACTAGAAATCATATTTATATCCCTCAAGAACATATCCACAGCTGTTTTGGTTTTGTTGCTAATTAGCTCAATGCAGAGAAGTAGCAGAGCGTAAGTGCTGCTTCAGTACCACCAATACTCACACTTGTCAAACCACTTACTTCTCAAGCAAGTCTCAACTGGTGAACCTAAATGAAACTTAATAATCCATAGAACTGCTCATCCTCCACATGACTGTCAATTCCACTCCACTAAATAGTTCATGTTAAATTAATTTTTTTTCTAGCTGAATGCTGACTGCTTTCCTCAATGTGCACACCTTACTTACTCATGCAGAGAAACAGCCTAGACACTACATATATGTAATTGTATGCCTTGATTATAGAGAGATAAATTACCAATTTCTGGATCTCTAGGTGCCCTGGACAAGTGTCTGCTAAGTTTGTACATGTTGGCTTTGTTTGCTGTATGCCTGCCCCACAGACCTATCACTTTCAAACCCACTACAGTCATCAAGCCTGGCCTATGGTATTTTCTTTTCAGATAAATGTATGGACAGGGCTATTTAGCAGTAAAGGATCCAGGCAAGCTCTATCAGTAAAGGAATCTGGCATGATTCTGCGATTCTGTGATCTCCAGCCATGAGCTGGCTTGGCCACTTTCTTCCCTTCTACTTTCTTTTGCCCACTGCAAAAGAACTCTCTAAAAATGCAGTATAAACTTTTCCTCTTAAAACAGAGCTAGTGATAGTTCCACGGATTTTATAAACTGTACTTTCTGCCTACTCTCTTGTTCCATTTAGACCGCAATATTTTCTGGAATTACTTCAAAAACACGACATCTTGCTAGGAGATGGAAGATCTCCAGGGTAAAAGGGGCCTTGAACACTTTGTCCCACTTTCCAGGGCTGCCTTAACCACTAGAATAAGATGTGAATACAAGACACCAGTACTTGTATTTTCAGGCAGCTCCCACACCCACAAGTGAGTGGGGTTTATGTATTAACAGCAAGCAAGTAGCACAAGGCTTTAATTGCATCTGGGAATTAGAAAAATACAGATTTGTTATGACAGCACAGAGTTTATCAGTGCTCATGTCCTTCATCACATCTGTAACCTTAAGCACATTTGGAAAGAAGAGTTGATTAAACACTAATTGATGTTGACAGCAAATACCCACTTGCTTCAACAACAAAATCTGCTTATCTTGGAATCACATCTGAGTTTTCTGGTTTTATATCAAGTCGTGTGGAAATTTCTCATAGTTTGGTGCATTTGGGCACATTGTTGGGCTCTAAATGAGCCACCAAAACCACTGACACTGCCATGAACCAGGGTCTTTCAAATGACTTATTTAGAATCACTGAATATCTGGAGTTGGAATGAATCCACAAGGATCTTCGAGTCCAACTCCTTAGCTAAAGAGTATTGCATAACTCATAGTGGCCATTTTCTCTCTTTTCCATTAATGGCAAACCAAAACTTGAAACTTCTGCCCCAAATTAATCTCCAGTTCCAAAAACTGCAGTTTTTCAACATAGTGTATGCTTGCCTTTGCATGAGTTTGCTCAGCAGTTTCTAAGCATCTGTCTAGTGTCATCTATATATAAAAAGAGGATGAAAGCGTATATCACTTGTCAATTACTGGAGGAGAAAAGTAATGAGACAGCACATTCATCCTCCTCCACTCGTATGAATACAGTAAGAAGGGAAAAAGCAACAATGTATTTTATTATCCCCAGCAAATTTTGCTGAAGTGAGGAGACTGATAACTGTCTAAAATGACAGAGATGTTTATCTTCTGGGAGAGAAAACTTTCAGTGTCATTAATGTGGCTTCTCCACAGGAAATACGGGCTCATTAATAGGCTGTTTTTCAGCTTAAGCTTTAAATACCAGTGATTTCACAAGCACCAGTTCAAACAATCTCATTTAGACCTGTAATGCACTGATACTCAAATGTTTGCAAGCTGAATCTCCTTTCTCCTTTTCTTGTGTTTCCCTTCCCCTACACATGCATGTTTCCCTGTTCCTCACCATGTGCTCTGCCCTGGGTACAACAACCCAAACTATTTCCTTCAATGTCCTTGGACTACAAAGTAAGTCTCTTCTCATCCAATATAGTTATCCTTCCTGTATCTTGACCTCTGAAATAGCAGTTCCACCACCCAAAGCCCTTACAGCTCCATCACACCAGCTACAGACATATAAAGGCAACTCCTCCTTTCAGAAGTTTCCTGAGGTTTTCTCCTGCCCCCAATTCAGTAAAACAGCACTTTGCAAACCCACCCAAATCATCCACTCCCTTTTCCTCAGCTACCTGGCCTCTCCAGATTAGCCTAGTAACTCAGGAAACCACACAGTGTCAGTCCTCACGCTGCATCCCTTCTGTTTACCCTGGCTGCTAGGAATAAGGAGGAGTAGAGCAGAGTGAAGAGGCATTGCTGTATGCCCAAATTGTGTCCTAGCCTCAGCCACAGCTTATGGCCCCACTTGTCTGCTGCCTCTTCCCAACCTTATTGCCTGAAATTGGATATTATACTCTTCAGTGACCTGTCAGAAGAAGATGAAAGATCTTAGGGGAGAGTAAGACTCTGGAGCTCTGCACAGTCAGGAAATCACTGCTCCAATAAGCAACAATAACCCAACAAACCCAAACTCTATTTGTCTATCATATATTTTCTCAGTATCAGAAAAAGAATCTTATATCTATTTTTAAAATTTTAAAATTAAGACCTTTCATATCTCTCACTAACATCAGAAATGTGTTACATCAACAGTTCCCAGCAACAGCACTGGGTTTCATGGGCACTGTTCAAATATGTGGGCAATGAACTTAGATGTTTTAATCTAAAGAGCAATTCATAAATATATTATCATTTGTTACTTAGCGTTCCATGAATAAATATAACATAAATCACTGAGAAAATATCAGAGAATGAGTAAAGGCAGTGGCAAAACAGCCAAGTGGCTTGCGTACACATATGGTCTGGAATTAAATTGGCTTTACAGGTTGAGTCCAGTGGAATGACTGGATTCCAGGAAAAAGAAGGTAGTGATTTACTGATTATATCTAACATACAGCAGCAAAACAATAAAACTTGTATTCATTGAGAAGGCTCACCTTGCCTCTTTCAGAGAACTCAGAATCCCCCAAGCTTGAAGGAACACACAAGGATCATCAAGTCCAGATCCTGGACACACAGAACTGTCCAAAATTCAAACCCTGTGTCTCAGAATGTTGTCCAAATGCTTCTTGAACTCTACAAGGTTTGGGGCTGTGAACACTGCCCTGGGCAGACTGTTTCAGTGCTCAATAACTCCCTTGGTGAAAAACCTTTTCCTCATACCCAGCCTGACCTTTTCCTCATACCCAGCCTGACCTTCTTCTGATGCAGCTCCATGCCGTTCCCTCGGGTCCTGTCACTGTCACCAGAGAGCAGAGATCAGCGCTGCCCCTGCGCTCCCCTTGTGTGGAAGCTGTAGGCTGCTACGAGATCTCCCCTCAGTCTCCTCTTCTCTGGGCTGAAAAAAACAAAGGACCTCAGCTGCTCCTCATATGTCTTCCCCTCTAGATCCTTCCACGTCTTTGTAGCCCTCTGTAATAGTTTTATGTCTTTCTTATATTGTGGTGCCAAAACTACAGGCAGTCCTTTAGGTGAGGCCACACTATTGCATGGTAGAGCGGTACAATCACTTCCCTTGACTGCTTCGCTTACTTAGGCTTTAGAAAACTCAGAAAGATAGAATTCTAGTATTCTTCTACTGCAAGTTGCATTGTATGTCCAAGAAACAGACATCTTTACATCTCACTAAGTGATCTGGAAAACATATGCTGTACATTGCAGTGATTAGGAGAGTGTTTGCTGGTGGTCTGCAGAGAGCTGGTTAGTCACAGGATGCTGCTTCCCCTGTATTCAGCTATTAACCTACACTTGAAAAGTTAAATTCATGTTAAAAATGTGTCTGATATTTATTGTTTCATGTAAGCAAATGCTGCAATTGCCACAGGAATATTATTCTGTTGCCAGAAAAAGGATATTGATCTATGCAATGGCCAATAGGCTGGGAAGTAGGCCCACGAGGCAACATATCTGTTCAAAAATGAATTTGTGAATGTTTTATATTACCAGACACTTTGGCTAGCATTGCTCAACATGACCGAGCATTTCACATATTGCAGGTGTTTAGCTTAAGGATCTCAAAGAGGCGTAATTTTTGCAGGGTGATCTGCTAGCGCTTCCTGAACATCATCTCAACAAGAAATGTGTCTCCACAGACATTCACCTTCATCTTCTGGTTCTTCTCATTAAATAAGTCAGATTCTTCCTTATATCATAGTACTATCCACACACAGTTCAAGACTTAGAATTATAATCACACCTCCTGGAATAGGTAGATATAAGCACATGAATTCCTGGTAATCTAGTGATTTCAGTGAACTCACGGAGGCTCAGTGCCCCTTTGATGTCAAGCTGTGTTATGTATGGCACAGCGTCTCACTGGAGGTGGGAGCCTTCCCGAAACATTCAGCCTCAGCGAACATAGTTGAATTCAGCTGTAATAGACTCATATTTCTGGAAACAGATGCTGCTACATTCTCACAAGTCTATATAACTCATGCAACATCAGGTGGAGATCGCCTAGCCTGTTTTTACACCCTCTCAAATTCTGCAGTTCTGAAGGTTGCTCTGACTCTAACATTACTGGAATCATTTACTCCTTAGACCAAAGCTTCTTTTTTCCTGACTAATTTGAAATCCTTTAAACTTGGAATATTCTAGGTGGTCAACATCAAACCTTCTTCTTCCCCCCTCCCTTTTTGTGTATTAAAGACTTTTCAGGTAGAGGCTGGCAGCCTACAAAAAAACTTATTACAATATCAACTTAATAACAATTTAGGTATATATGCCTTGAGACTGTTCAAAACTTTAATTTGGCATACAAGTAGCTAAGTTAATCTTTATTTCCTCAAAATAGCACCTACTGACACATTGCCTGCTCTGAAAGTCCCTATCATTTCTAGGAAAGTCGTCATCAGACCAGTCAGGCACATGTATTTTCAGTCAGGTAACTACTATGTGTAGGGAGGAGGAAGGCGTGCCTGAAGGGACCAAGTTCAAAAACACATCACTTGTTGGTATGGTTCTAGTCAAAACAGTATTTATAGTTCCTTATTGGAAATGAAATCTCTCCAATTCAAATGCAGATGTCCTGTGTTTATTTGTTTACACTTCTTAGAAGTGGGAAGCTACACAGAAACTGTGAGAAACAGTCTGAAAACTCTAAGAAGAAGCCTTGAAGAAGCCTTGATTCCAGCAGCACTGCTGAAACTGTTGTAAAACATGTTTTTTCTCAACCCAAATACCAGAGGAAAATAAAGGAGAAGAAAAAAAGCTACTCCCCCCTCCAAAAAAGAAAAAAAAAAAAAAAAGAAAGAAAAACAAACTGAAGTCGTTCCAAATGCTTTGTGTATATTTCTACCCTGTATTGAGATTCTCAATAAATACAGCCACTTTCTCCTTTTCTTATTGAAAATGCAATCAGCAGTAAAGTTAGTTTGTGCCTGACCAAGGCTCTTACAGTAACTGATTATTTACAGATGCCAAATCTCCAAGTGATATTTTTGCCACAAGTTTTCCATTTCAGGATTGGCATTTTTGAATTTTCACAGCTTACTGACCTCATGTGGGGGCTGTGCCATCTGTTGCTGCATTCTCCATGCTCAATCACCAGTTTCTACAGGACATCAACAACATTACATATAGCTTTATCAAGGGTTTTCTTCCTTTATTCAAGGAGGCATACTAAACCCAGGGCCTGGAAATATCAAAACTGTCTTCCACATCAAAAGAAAGCTGCAGATAAAACACTGATTACTTTTCATTAGCAAGTGGTTTCACTCTGGATGTGAATTCGGCTTATTAATATGTCAAATTAACCATATCAAGATGTTTCTGTGTATTGTGTAGGCTGACTTTCACTGCTTTTGGATTTGGATAGCTATTATATAGCTTAAACACTTTGTATAGCCTGAAGTTCTTTAGGAGAGCCCATTCAATTCATGGAAACAATGTTGTCAACATTAAATATATGTACTAGAAAAATATAATAGTTTAATCCATTTAAAAAGTGTTATAAAATACACTTGGGATATGAACAGTTTTGTGGTGATAAAGCAAAGAATAGAAATGCAGAATCGTTCAATTTTCCTAGCAATGTACAAACGATATGCTGCTAAACAGTTTTGCAAAACATTTTTCTACTTTACAGTGAATCTTGTTTTCCAAAATATCTCACCAATATTATTTAAGCCATGACTCATCTTACAGACTAACTCCAATGTGTATTCTTACCATAAAGATTACTAGACGGTATCCATAACAGCAGCCAGTTACAGAAAAGGACTGTTCAATAATACTAGGTGTAAACTGCAGTACAAGCCTCTAGGGAATGCTGTGTATATCGAGTTCATACCACATTTTCACTTTCAGACCCTTTCCACTATAGAAGTCCAGCTGATGCCAACTCAAATGACCTAGGGTTGCTTGGTGTAATTGTTTGTTTGCTTGTATAACCACAATGGCTAAGTTTCTTTGCTGTTGAGAAGACCCGGAATGGTAGATGCCCTGCAAGAATGGAAGAAAAATACTGTCCATCCCATCCTTCCTCTTACTGCATAAAGAGTTAAGGATGTGATAAAGGTTGTACTCTGAGATAAGCTGCAGAGGATGACTGATTCCTCATAATACTTTAATCACATTTAATTACAATAAGTAGAATACTGAAGGTATCTTGCCTGAACACTGTGTTTTCTGAATTGCTGAGCATATTCCCTCTTCTCATGTGGTTCTGTGGCAGAGGAGGCAGCAGCACACCATGAGAGGGTCTGAGACAGGGCTGCTCCTTCCCCAGCCTTGGAGCAGGATAATGGAGGTGAAAGGGCAGGACTCAGGCATGAAGGGCAGAGCAGCCATGGATCACAAAGCAACAGACAAATTGCTTGGGATGGGAGAAAGAGAGAATGGGCTGAGAAATTCTCACCTAAGAGAAAGCTGGAAATAGGGCAAGGAGGAAAATGGTGACATTTCACTAAGACACCAAAGCCCTTAAAGTGTTTTTTTCCCCACTTTTACAACAGCAGAGATTTTAATATAGTCTCCCCACTGCAGGAAATGACAATGACAGGTGTCCCCAGTCCTTCTGCCAGGTTATGAGGCAATCAAAGCTCTTTTCCTCTCCAAAAGAAGTTTATGAGCCATTGTCCAGGATTTGGTAGAAGCCAGAGACAGACAGGACCAAAAGGCATGCTCCAGTCAGCCTTCTCTTCCAAAACCTTCATGCTGCTTTTGCATCTTGTGCTGATGCTGACATACACAGAACCCTTTTTACTTCATGATAATTTGATTAACTTTCTACCATATTTTCTGCAATCAGTCAGTCTCTAGAAGAGTGAGAGCTACTTTGGAATCAGTCTGAAGCCACTAGAGTTTATGTCTTCTGCTTAAAGAGCTCCAGCAAACAAAAATTAAGTTGTGGCCCACGCACTTCGATGTCCTCTGACCTCAGTTAGCACTGACATAAAACTAGAAGAATGCTGTTGACTTGAGTGCAGCTATTCCCATTGTACAGAAGTGCATTTGAGGTCAGAATTAGACTCAAACTGCTTGCCAAAGACTGCAAAATATTATGAAAGAGTGGCTAACAGAAGCTACCCACACCCACTGAGCTGTGGATGTTCAGCTGAGAAGCAGATGTTTTAAGGGTCAGTGCTTCTGTAATAAGTAAACACATTCATTGTAACATAGAACGCTGAGCTAATAATATAAATACCAAGCAGGACACTTGAAATACCATGCAAACAACAACATACATCTGAAAAATAACTACAACAAATGCTTGTTTTTCACCAGAAAGATCACAGGATCAGCAGCTGTTTACTGCTTCAGTGCAGCAATTATGATGTAAGCTTAGCCAATGTTTCCAGTAAAGCCTGCTCCCATCCATCCCATTTCTAATAATCTGTGACATTTTTTTCCTGGGCCTGATATTCAGAAGCTTGCTGTCCAAAATGCTTTGCTGAGTGGCTCTCAGAGCAAGGCCAAAAGATCACGTGCTCTGCTTTTCAGATCCAGTTAGCTAAAACTAATTTACTCAGCTCTTTGCAAAGACCCCCTGTTTCTAACTCAGCAGTAAAATTGCAGCACACAAATAAGGAAGTTTCTGAAGACTAAACATTTTAATTAGAAAGTAACATACAAACAAAAAAAAAAAGCAAAAACAAATAAGCAAAAAAACCCCAAAGCAAACGAACAAAAAAACCAACCCACAAACCCTGTCAGAAAAACAAATCTCGGCATTTACTTTTGTTTCTATTATTTAGCTAAATAAAGTACATTGATATGATACCAGTTAAGCTTTCAACCAAGAAGACCCAAACTCTGAACTCTGGCATGCACTCGGACAGCCCTTAATACGGCAAATGAAGAGCTCGTGTTCATCTGGATCCCTGTGCAAATTATCCCTAATCTCCTGCCTTTTCAGAGGGAAACCACAGAGCCTTGACTGTCACATTAAGTGAAGCCTTACCTGCAAGTCTGCACCCAGCAGGTCACCCCAGCAAGCAGGGAGAAGACATGGGCCAGGCTGCACAGGGACACTGACTGCCTATGCCCATAGAAACCTTCAGAACTGCAAAAATGCACAAATGTATTCAAACGTGGGAGCCATGTTCTCGCTGGACAACTACAACAACTACATCCTCACAGACATTTTGCTATGATCTGCATGTCAACTGTTTTGCTTTTATTAGACATTTTAGTCAATATACTAAAGCAAAAGCATCACCTACTATTTAAAAATCACAGTGAGAATGCATATACATACACAGATTTTTCTTAGCATATCTGGAACTTTGCTGACAGATGTCTTCTCTCCTATTTTATTTTCAAGAGCAAAATTTAACATTTACTTTTTGTTCAAATTATTAAAGCAAAAGCCATTGCTGCAGAAATCCAGTTCACAAGTTATGGCTTCCATACCAAGAAGGATTCATACATTTTTGCACCTCTACATTTCAACTCTGGGTTATAGAATCACAGATAATGAAAAAAGCTGCAACAGATCTATGGATGAGTTGCCTATTTTAATTGGCCAAGTAATGTGAAATGGAAAAAAATAAATATATATTAGTTTTAAAAAGTATGTTAAGATTTAAAACACAGCTGTACAGAGATAGACACATAATTTAAAGGCATAAATTATGTAACTGTGAATTCTGAAAACCTCTACCAGAATTAAGAACAGAAGGGCGATCACCTTGAAAACGGTATGGTATATTCTAACATGGAAGAGTTAATGATCAATGCAGTTGCTAATTTCAGTTTTATTTTCAGTGTGAGATTTATTGTATCTGCACCACAGATGCCTGGAGGATATGACCAGTGACTGTCAGAGGGCTTTTACAAAACAGCTTTGTGTCCTGCTTCAAAAAAAGTGAAGTTTCAAACAGAGCTGCAGGGCTAATTCCTTTCATATATAAAGTAACCTTAGCAAAAAATTTACTGTGCAATAACCTAGTAATAGTCCTTTAGAATTCTATGACTAAATCACTTAAAAAAGTAGCTAACTTCAGCTTCTAAAAAGAAGACCTGAGTATAAGGCTAGTCATGTACATACCAATGCTAAACGGGAAGGACGTGACTGGACAGAACAACAAATAAATAAATAAAGTATTTTAGATTTTGGTTTCATGTAAGGAAATTACAAAAATATTTGAGTGATAGGGCAACAGAAAATAACCTTTTGTAAATCTTTGCTTAATTATTTTTAATTATTTTTAGCTGCTTATACGTATATTTTCTTCCTTGTGAAATATAGAGATTTGGCTGTCTTTTCTTAAATAAACTGAGAATATGTTGCCTAATCATCATTCATGTCTGTTAGGTGAATTTTTATTAAGTAATATTTTCTGTATTTTAAAATATTTTCTCCCTACTTTGGTAAAGCAATTAATCTGTATCAGCGTAAATTGACTGGCTGTTAAATTAGCTCAAGAATGTATGGGAAAATATTTCAGGTTAATGCATAGTTGCTCAGTTGTGTTTTAGGAAGTGTTTCAAACAGTATTCTCCAGGATGCAAAACCTCTTCAGCAAGCTAAGCAAGCTTTACCAGTAATTACGTTATTTATCTTCAGTGTGACTTCAGTGATTCTGTGAATTCTATAAGTGTCAAAAAGTATAATTATACTTATAAATTAGCTTCTTCAGTGTTGCAAAATACTGAAGTAGAAACAAAGATCTGACACAGCAGAGAGAAAATTCAGTATGTGCAGAGTATCAGCATAAGATTTACTCTCCAGTTTTCCAGAGGTAGAAGAGGAGCTTTAACATGACAACTACTTTGCAGTCTTACAGCTCAAATGTATTCCAAATGCAGTCAGGCCATTAGGAGTAATACACCAAAGAGTGACAAATTAGTATAGAGACTGTTATACTTTAAAAGCAAAGACAGACAAAACGCCATGAACTCCCCCAAGCACTTTGTTATCACTTCCAATTTTGCAAGGAAATTGTTGTTCTAATAGAAAGCTGTATATAATCTTAAAATTACTCTAAACCCCTTTTCTGTATGTTCTCAGTCATTCACTCTGTGGAGACAGACAATTTGTTATGTGTTTTCCTTGTCTAATTTTGGGGTTAAAAACAGTTGACTGATACGGATACCTCTTGGCCTGGTGAAGCTGTTAAGAGATCTTTAATGCTTTGAATAATAAGGATGAAGGATACTGAGAATTATAGAATTTAAGATATGATATTTCCCTTTTCTTCCACACAGTATGAATTTGATCCAATGGTAGCACATGTGTGAGTGTACTGTAATAAAGGCGAGTAATCTCGAAGATGCATTGAGACTAATGGTATCTATCACAAACATTCTTTTGTGCTCATACTGGTGGGGAGAAAAAAGGGAAAAAAAACAAACTAATTTTGGATAACATATGAGAAACATTTGACACCTGTCACTTTCTAGCTTTCAAATTAGGCTTTTGCTTCAGAATATGAAAATACAGATAGGCAAAGCACAAAGCGCATTACCTCCGACTTTCCATGACACATATCCAAGTCTGAATAATAATAATGCATGGCAAACCTCTGGACATATGTCATCGTAACATTTGCTCACATGTACTATCTTCTACACAAATAAAACAACAATGCAAATGGTGTCAAAAACTTGTCCAAAGGTAGAATATCAATTGATTAGATAGATATGAAGAAAAAAAAAAAAGAACCACACTTCACTAAAAAGCAAACACAACCTGAAGACAAAGATCTTATGAATGTTTTACAACTTCCGTAGAACTCCAAGTAATAACCTCTTCCTTTCCAATAACATGTTTGCAGTAACTATAGAGCTAAAAGGAAACAAACACCAAAAAGTCTGGAGGTCATATAAAATATTTTCCAGTTTTATAATTCAGGTCTTGTTATATTTATCAGGGTATAAATGCTGCATTTTTCTTCCCACTTTCACCTGGAGGTGATATCAAAGCAAATCATACGTGAAGCTCTGTCCTGCAGGTAAACTGGCAATGCTATCAACAGCTATAGAGAATTCTCTGCCAAGTGCTGTAAATTTTAATTCCTAAATGCAACTGACTGAAGAGTAAATATACATTGTGAGACTCGGTATAGTTAACTATCGATAATAAACCACTTGCCAGTGATAGTCTAATACTGCCAGTATGTCCAAAAACATCTTTCTTCCTCTGATTGCTGACATAATGGTGCATTTATGTACTGCATTCTGAGAGTCCAGTAAATCCCTAGTGTGACTCAGATGTGAGGCTACACATTACAGAGCATTTCTCTATATCATAAAAACATCCCTTCAATATAAAATTAAGTCAATTTTTCAGTCAAAAAACCTCACCAACAATAAGAAAAACAACAAAATCCACCAATCCATGCTTCGCACTCAAAACAAGAATGCAGCCTTGCAAGTGAGATTCCTGCCTCTTTCCTTCATGTGCAAAGGACACATTAAGAACAACGTGCCCCAGTATCAGCCCTAGAGCATTTACAGAAGTGGTACAGATAATAAGCACTATCATCATTGAGACAGTCTTATGTCCAGAATACTCTTGGCCCTAAAGGTCCTGTGTCCAGCTGCTGGGAGAGAAGAGTGGTGTGGGTTGTGCAGACATCTGTAACGCTTGTATGCAAGCTGCAGAGTTTTATTTTAATATCCTGTTTATCCTGGCTTTAATTTTAGCTCATTGCTGAGTAATGATGCAAGAGATCATCTGATAAAGCAGAAATTCTGAATATGCAACCAAGTTTCCAGGTAGCTGAGGCTTTCCATTTTCTTCTTGCAGCTCAATAGCCTTTTCTGCTTTAACCTGGTAAACACACACCACAAGATGAAGAACATTATGGCATAGACAGATGACCTTCTGCTGTGGTTTTTACTCCAGGGTCTCTCAGCAAGCTCCTATTTTCTATTGCCACCAGAATCACAAGTAATAGAGGACCTTGACTTCTTCAGGCTATATATCAAAGTACCTACTATCCCATTTTTACTATATTACTTTTTCTTTTATATAAATCATAGTACGTTCTTACTGACTAAAAGGTTTAGAAGAAAGGGGAGCAGAACATCAAAAAGTTATGGAATTCATGAAGAGGGTGAAACTCACATTTTTTTTTTGAGCAAGTCAAAGAGAAGACATTTTCTTCCTGCTTCCACTTTTCTCATACAGAAAATATTGTATTTGCAGGATACAAGTATCTCTTCAAAAGCTTAAACACCAGAGCTGTGCTCCATGTCACAATCATGTTCTCAGTATAGGTTTCTTGACAGCAAAGATGGGTATACAGCCTATTTTCAAATCTTCCTGACCATACCATGGTAACCAAAGAGGCTCTTTCTAGTTATTTAAGTGTTCCATAGTCTTGTGTTCGCCCTTTATCACCACAGCATACTGCCCTCCCAGAAATGACAACGTAATTGCTGATGTCTAAAAGGCTTTTTTGCTTCCAGATTTGAAGTTCGTGCTTCTGCCTTCATACAGTAACCTGTACATGTATGAGTAAAACTTTTCAGTGGCAACTTACACTATCAGTAAGAGGCAGAAAAGGCAGCATTTACCAAAACAGCACTCAACACTGTCATTCACTTTATGGGTAGCAAGACAAGATACAGACAGAAATCCGGAGTATTGCAGACTGGAAGGAAATGACTTGACTGCACTGATGAGCTAAAATTGCATCTACTAGGATGCAGGAAGAGCAGTATATCTCTTCTGTTGTATAATAGGAAATAAATCCATGTCATGCAGCTGAACGCAGCTCTGAGAACCATGGGATATATTCCCTTCTGCACCTCACTATTTCAGAGGAGAGAATGCAATGCCCATTTGAACATGCCAACTCTAACACAGGTTTTTATACAGGAATTTCATACCTAGACTAGTCTAACCTAGGCACTAATGTGCCAGATTCACTCTGCCATGAACAGCTTCTACTCCATAAACGTATTCTGCGTGTACCTGACTGAAACCAAAGGCAGGCAGTATAATTTCTTTGTTCATCTCAATGGCAGGAGACCATTCTCCCGAAACCATTCTGCTGTTAAAACAGGCTCTATTGAAAGACAAATGCCAAGCAGGCTCTAGTACTGTTCATATAGCTTTCTCTCTAAGCACCAGTGCTTTTGCTAAGCCTAATGAAACAGAAAACAAACACTGAGGATGCGCGTCCCAAGACCGTGTACTACATTGCACATGAAGGAAAAGGACTTGGAAGCATAACTAATTACATTATGTAGTGACAACTGCCTTAATGCTTATCTGCTGTCAATTATAGAATATAATAAAACAGATAAAATACCATCTGTAACTGCAATAACAAGAATCCAGCACTTGAGAAGTCTTAACTACTTTGTTTTACTTTCTGTGCGGTCAGCACTAATTTTGTTATTGACATTAGTAGGCATACAGCTGAGGACAAAAGCTTGTTTCACGTTTCAAAACATCTACTGACTGTAGTGGATGAAAGATAATTGTTTCAAGAGGCCTTTATAGTAATGGCAGGGTGTTTTCTTGGGGTAATTAACAGGAGTATAATGAGCATAAAAGGAATAAGGTAATTCAGATTATACAAGTATTACATAAAAAGATTATTTAGTTTAGTGTGAAGAATTTCAGCTACACAATGTTGTTCTTCAACATCAGAGTGTGAGGGGCTCTGCTGTTTCTTCAATTAACTAGAATGTTACCTGAGTAGCACAGAGGACCATGCAGTGCCAACGCCCTTCCAGAGTTAGAATGATCTAGTAGATATATCTATTGCCTTGGATTTTACAGGGATTCTTTAAATGACAAAATAGACCCAAATCTGTGTGCAATCTACAAACACAAATTTCCATTTGCAGCTGCTCCTCCATTGACAATTTACTCTGAAGTTCCAAGCATTGGTTTCACTGAAGTTAATGAGAGTTTTCAATTAATTTAGTAAGACCTGAATTTGTCTTCCATGTGTTGTTCTAAGCTAATGAAGTGAATATATTAACTACCTGACTGTCCCAAGATATCACCTACTAAATGTGTTTGGAAAGATGAGAATGGACAGATAATTGGGGACTAATTTGTGACTGTTTTGTACCATTTTGGGAAAAAAGTATAATTCTATTTGTGTCAAAGACTTTCTACTGAGCTGAATAGAAGATAACTGTTTTTTGGTCTTTTTTCTAAAAGTAAAAATAATGCTTTCAATTAGTGTATGTTTTACAAAGCTCTTTGTTTAAACAATGGTCTGCAGAGGTACCAAAGTTTCAAATAATCACTTTTTTTTTTTTCTGAGCTCACTGACATTTGTACACGGTTGATAAGCCTTGCCCTAAAACCACTTTGTCCAACATATTATCAAAACTTCACATTAAAGAAAATTAGATAACCTGTCTGATTTCATTTTATTCCACTTTTTAAAAAACCTCAAAACAGAAACCATAGGACAAGAGGGAACTTCTCTGGGGCTAATAGGAAATTCAACAAGAAGTACCCAGTCCTGTACTTGAGGAGAAACACCAGGCACCATAATATGCTAGGGGAACCCACCTGGAAAGCAGTTCTGCAGGAAACGTCCTTGCCACTAAGAAGGCTAATAGTATCTGTAGCTCATTAGGGAAAATATCACCACCAGGACAAGAGAGGTGATCATTCCCCTCTACTTCACATAGGTGAGGATATACTTGATGTCCAGTTCTGAGCCCCCAGTACATGAGAGATCTGGACATATTTGAAAGAGTTCTGTGTAAGGCCACCAAGAAGATCAAGGGACTGAGGAGAGGCTGAGAGAGCTGGGTGTGCTCAGCTGGAGAAGAGAATACTAAGAGGAATTTTATCTCCGAAGTGAGGGAGCAAAGACGATGAAGCCAAGCTCTTTTCAATGGTGCCCAGTCCCAAGACAAGAGACAATGAGCACAAACCTAAGCACAAGAGGTTCTGTTTAAACATCAGGAAGAACTTTAATTTAGGTACAGGTGACAGAGCACTGGCCAACACATGGACAACAACCTCTAGGTACTCTGCTTGTGGAGGGGGGTTGGACTAGATGACTTCCAGAGCTTCCTTCCAATCATAGCCATTCTGAGATTTTTTGAACCTCATCTCACATTCAGAGATTTTTGTCTTTTCATACTCTTGACTTTTTTGACCACTTTTGGAGATTTTCTTCAAATTGCAGTGAAGGCGGCATTTCTAGTTTGACAGCAATTAATTGCTGTTTTGACATAAATTAATTATTTAAGAGAGGAGTAGCAGAAAAGTAAGTTACTTTGTTTTCTTACTAAAATAACTTGCCTTCAAGAACTCAGATATGGAAGTACATGGTAATTCAATTTAAATCCGTTTAATATTGGCAATTCAATAGTGTGTGCTAAAAAAGAGTGACAATAGGTATCAGTTAAAGTGTGAGTTTTGCCAAGCTCTATGAAAAAAATCATAATTATGTCCACCATACATTTAATATAAAACCAATTAATGGACAGTTAATGAAACATTATCACTTCATCTTATGCTGGCACTGGTCAGATTTAGAGAGAATGGTTCACATTTTAGGCAGAGAGTTAACTTTTTTTCCCCACTCTGCCCCTCAGTAAATTTCATTCAATGAGTATTATGTCTCCCTAACACTATCCAAATTACTGTTTTAAATACTAGCACTCCAAGTCTAACCATGGTACTCCCAGAAGATATGTAGGTGCCATTGCAGTTAAATATGCAGATGTCTTTGAGAAAAGCTTGAGATGAATCTGCTGCCAGTTACGCTATTTAATTTTGAACATTACAGAGGAACCGGCATTCTCCATGAAGCCATGTACACTATGAAATCTTTATCATAATGGTGGTTATTGCAGTTGACTGGTATCTGGATTTTTCCTACCTGCTTATCAGTTCGTTTCAACCTGCTTTTTGGAAAAATAATTCTAAGGCAGATTTCTGAGCTACAGATGACCATGAAATATATGTCCAAAACATACAGAAAATAGGAATGACTGATTCATTTGTAACAGCTTGAAACAGTGTGCATACAATCAATTTGCTCTTCTCACATTTTTACTCAAATATGTGTTATCCTTTAAAAAACTGGCTAAGTCAATGTGGAATTTAATCATATAACAGACTCTTAACGTGTCACATTTTTCTGTACTGCCTTCTGGAGGTGTTAGGGCACATCCTAGCACTAACGTTGCATAGAAGACTGTTCTCCATCTTGACAAACATCCTTTTGGACTTAGCAAGGCATGGTTTTAGTATTTTCTGCTTTACACATCACTGTGATCCAAAGAAGCATGAAACTACACGCTCTCAAGAATACAACTGTTACCAAGACAAGCACTGCCTTTTTTCCACGAGTTTCTGCAAACACCTTGAGACTACAGTTATACCAACAGGAAATATCAAGCTAAGATATATACAAACACGTAAGTAAAAAACTCAAACATTTTTACAAGTATACAAGTATTTCTCCTTTCATTATGTTGATCCTTTGTAAAATATGATACCAGATTGATTTTATTTTTTGTCTTCAAGGTTCTCAATGAGAAATTTGCAGTTTGATATGTATCAGATGAGGCAGATCACTGGCTGGATTTTCAGTGCTAAATTCCAGCTGATTGAAATGAAAGGCTTCTGAACAAAAACCAGTACACTTGCTTGCATCCTTTAATGCTTTTATCTTTGAAAACGTGACCCTTAATACTCGCTGGAGTATCTAAAACCTTTCTTCAGGCTTCAGTCTGAGGAACACAGCTAGACTGCTACACTTCTCTCTTTCATCCTGTGACCAGAACCTGGACTTCGGTACTAGAATATGGGATAAAAGTCTGCATAATCTCAGCACTCTCCCCTACATGTCATGAGAAAGTCCACTGTTTTTTTCAGGTTGCTTTCCCATGTTCGTATGTATCTGTGCTTGTATGCTCTTTTTTCTGAAGATGAAGAGAATGACAGAGTCATCTGCATGACAAACTATAATCATATTAGTTAAAGTGTTCCCCCTGAGAGTCATTCAGATACCATAAGAAGATGCATGGAATAAGAACAGAAGAGTGGGCTTAGCTTGAACAACACACCCCTAGAATGATTAAAATAGAGTTTAGACCTCAGGTGAAGTACATCTGTGGCAACTTTGATAAAACAGCAAGCTCTGAAGGAAAACATCTCAAGTCTAATATATCCGAGTGCATAATAACAGTAAGCGTGTCCAAAGGTACAATTCCGTCTCTTTATCTTGTTCACTAATGTAGAAAATTTCTCACCTCTTATGATTCAGAAGTCCCTTCATAACTGATCATCTTGATAGTAGTTAGGTATCTTGGTCTTACTAACCTAATGGAAAGCTATCTGAAAGCTTCACATAAATTCCTCCTAAATTATGGCCTCAATGTATTCAGGACTACCGTATACTTACTTATTCTTGTGCCAGTACTGTTCTTCAGTTTAAACAGGTCTTCATCTGTGTTATTCATCCTGCTCATCATGTATAAAGGTCAACCAAATCAGCCTTCATTTTAGAATGCTATGAAAGCCAAAACCTTTCAGTTTTCTCTCCTGACAGCTCTCCATTTCCTTTTGCCTTTCCTTTGCTGCTTATTCCAGTTTCACTTAATTCATCCAGAAGATGGAATACTAAAGCTTTATACAGCATTGCAGAAAAAAAAGTCTTACCAGTTCTATGCACAATGCAATTTAGTTCTATTTACCAGAAGTGCCTCAAATATCACACTTCATGACCATATTGCCATTGGAGCATGTTTATTTCTGTGACCCTTCAGAAATTTCCTCAATGAACCTTTGCAGATTAACAGAAGCTGGAGTCTAACGTACTGCAATGGATTTCTGTTTACTGAGCTGCCCAGTTTACTCAAAAAACAAACTTGTTTTTTGATACCAGTGAGATGGCATTGTCATATTTTCAGGTAATAAATAAATAAGTAAAAGGTCAAACAAGCAACAGAAAACAGATTTTCCAAGGAACTCACATCCCATAAAAACTATGAAAACTCTGATAATCTGGCATTCACTTTTTTTTTTTTTCTCAGAATAGACGGGAAAAAAACAACATACTTGTTTAAATGCCAAAACATCACGTGGTGAATATCTGTCTTATAATGGTTCTGAACAAAATTACCATATTTTCTCAGGCTGTCCATTAAATTTGCTCAAGACTTTTGTAATTTTTCAGATATTTAGACAATCACTGACATACAACTTTAACTTCAGATCTAAAACTCAAACACTCCCTAGATGACCTAGTCCTTTGAGTAATCTATCTGGCTAATTAGAAACAGATGTGCTTTTAATTTACTTGTACTAGAATGAGTCAAGATATATCAGAATGTATTATAACCCTCTGTACTATCAGTAAGCATTGTTCAGTCCCAAAAGAACTGAAGGCTTCAAAATGGGAGGATTATTCACGGAGATTATACACTATTTTCCTATAGGTTGAATTATTCATCAGAATTAATTCTACATGTATTAACAATTTTCATTCTCCTTCACACAAGTCCCAAAGATCAGTTTATAAGAATATGTAGTGATTTGCATGTCCTTACAATATTTCATGTTTTTTTTTTTAAGCACTGCCTTCAGAACGGCCATAAAAAAAAGAACAATGTATGATAAGCTTTTACAACAAACAAACAAACAAACAAACAACAACTGTTAGTAGCTGTCTATGGTGAGAGGCCCTCATGTTGGACAAATTCTGTTTTACAAAAAAAAAAGTCAACCCATAACATCACAAATCATTTTTATCGCTTTCTTCTCTTTCATGAAGGCAAGCTATCAATGTAATTCCTCCAACAAGAATATTTTAATACATTTTAAAGAGCAAAGCATTACATTTCCTGGATGGTTGGAACTAATCCAAGGCAGAGAATACACAATTCTAGTGTTCAAAAGCACTTTTAGTTTAGCAGGGTTGCTATAGGAGACTAGCAATGCTGACAGGTTTGTCTTATCTAATATTTCCCCGACGAAGCGCAGTGATCTTATTCTTTGATGATTCCTGAACACTGTGCTTAAGCTATTAAACTAAACTAAAAACCATTTGGAACGAAGGAAATGTTTAATATTTATGAATGGGCTTGTTCAACACCTTACATGTTGAACAGCTGAAATCAAGAGAGCTTAAGTGATGGGTTCTAGTAAATCACTACTTATTTTGCCCTCTCTTTCTCAATACGTGATCTCTGCCTAGACAGATACTGTCCATCTCTTTTTAGAGATGACCATCATGGTCCAGCTGCAGTTTATTTGAATGTAAGTCACAACATTCTTTGTCTACTGTCACAACTTTATTTAGATCCCTTCAGTCTTTCACTATCTCATATCTCAGCTGACAGGCCTGCACTCTCTCACCTCACTCCTAGGCGAGATCTAATGATCTAATTCTTCTTGGTCTGGCTCAAGAAATCTTTCTTTTCACTGAAAATAAGACAGATCCTACAGATACTTGGAAAAAAACAAAACAAAACAAAACAAAAAAAACCTTTCTAGAACCCAAATTTCTTTTAAGACACTGAAAGTGTTTCACCAGAACAATATATTAATTATATTCTCAGTGAGGATTAAAGCAGTAAGTGGCCTATATTGTTAGGTTCAGAACCTCACAAATATTTAGAAGATGCAATGTTAAGATCCCTAACTGCCACTGAAATGAAGAACACATTTAATGATCTCATTGTCCTTTTATCACTTCAGCCACTGAAAGTTGGCCTGTGTATCTATGCTGACTATTCCATTGCTGACTTGCTACATACAAATATAACTGATTTATGAATATTTCTTTTTTTAAGTAAATTTAATTAATTTTAATTAAAACATCATTAAAAATAATTAAAAAATAATAACCATAGTCAGTATAGGCCTCCCCAGCCTTGGGAACAAAGAATCTTAAAGCAGCTGCCACAGTTTTCCAGCGACTTTTCAGAGTTTTGTCTGACTCTCTTTTCTCTTGGGTTAGGAGGCACTTTTAAGCTTTCTCTTGTTTAATTCTATACCTTATGATCTTGTCAGCCCACCTGGATCAAGGTTGACATTTCCCTGTTACTAGCACTCCCACTGCTCTCATGGGGCCTCCTGGTGACATCTTGTCTTTGAAGCTGTTCTGTGTCTGTCCTGTTTTCTTCCTAAGAACTTTGTCTGCAACTCCAGCTGATCACACTGTGTAATATCAAACAGGCAAAGTAATACTAAATAGCAGAGATACAACAGCAACAAAATGCTATCTTTTCATTCAATACACATTGCTTAAAGGTGGATACCACCTAAAATTTCTGAGAGTACAGCTGCGAAAGACAATGGCATATCAATTGCAAGAATAAAAGAATGTGTTAAATGTAAAGTTCACAGTTTTGATATAAAATTATGCTAGGAGATATACTTCAAACTCTTGGCACGGTAGATCTCAGTGTCCTATCACTTCATTCATTGAAAGTCAGTGTATCTGTGCTGACTATTCCATTGCTTCCATTGCTGCCTTGTTACATGCAAATATATCTGATTTCTGATTTTGTTTTTACTGAATTAATTTTAATTTAGAAAACTCAAAATCTTAATAAAACATCATTAAAATAATAATCATTATTTGTTTCTGAAACTAAGATATAGATGCAGTACATACATTTATATGAGAATACTTCAGAGAAGGATTGAGGGTAGCTGTGGTTTGAATTCAACCATCCTCAGATGAAAACAACTTGGCCTGTTTTGTCCTCTAGTGAAGCCTCTGACTGTGATGGATTCATAAATGGCTGCACTTTATAAAGCACAAGACCTGCCATGTTCTTTTTTCATCCATCTTCCTCCTTATGTCCCAGCCTATTGTTTATTTGTTTCTTCTCTTCCCCCCTTCTGACCTATTTCCCTTCCTTACTTTCTTTTTCCTAGCTTTTTTTTTCTCATGAGGGTTCATTTTCCTCACTAGGGAACAAAAATGCTCCTTGGCATGGGATCTTCAAGATGACTACAATAAGCCACACTGGAAACTTCTTTGGAACTTAGAAGTGAGTGTTGCTGTTGGAAAAAGATGCTTAAAAAAGAAGTAAGCACTGGTCTTGCTCTTTTCTTACTTCATATTCCTCCTCAAAAAAACCCAGCTTTTTTTGTGGCCAGCTAGAATTTGTAATCCAGTAAAAAAAAGCTATTGTTAAAAGACATCACAGGTGTAAATAGTGACAATTATTGAGGCAACTAAGACAAAACAAGGCAATGAGTTCACTAATACAATTAATTGTTGAAAAAGACAGTACTGGGTTAAGCAATTTTTTAATTTTCCTTCTTCTGTCTAATCTGAAGTAGAGAAAACAGAGAAAAATAATTTATTTAGAGATTAGTTCAAAAGATCTATCATAATATGGGACTCTTTTTTTCCCTCCACCTCCAACAGTGAAAGGAATGTGCAACAAAACAAAACAAAAACAACAAAAAGCCTGAAATCGTTAATTACCAGCAAAGACCACTCCATGACCAAAGATTAGAGCTGTGCTCACCACAATGTCCTTAAAAAACAACTATTTTTTACTCCTGATAAGACTTAAAGATGTGTGATAGTGGATGAATGTGGAATATTCTCAAAAATTCAAGGATCGTTTGCTCATGCTGAAAAATTCACGCAAGTGAAGTTAAAAGCTTCGCAATATACGGTTGATAAAATATTTATACGGTGCGTACTTAGACTGGAAATATTAAGTATCATAGAATCATAGAATGATCTGGGTTGGAAGGGACCCTCAAGTTTAAATTCCCCTGCCGCAGGCAGGGTTGCCAACCATGAGATCAAGTACTAGATTGGGTTGCCAAGGGCCTCATCCAATTTGGCCTTGAATACCTCCAGGGATGGAGCATCCACAACCTCTCCAGGCAGCCTGTTCCGGCACTTCACCATCCTTTCAGTGAAGAACTGCCCCCTGACATCTAATCTGTATCTTCCCTCCTTCCACTTAAAACCATTCCTCCTTGTCCTATCACTATCTACCCTTGTAAAAAGTTGGTTTCCCTCCTGTTTATAATCTCGTTTTAAATACTGGAAGGCTGCAATGAGGTCTCCCCACAACCTTCTCTTCTCCAGACTGAACAAGCCCCTGTCATCATAGGGGAGGTTCTCCAGCCCTCTTACCATCTGTGGCCCTCCTCTGGACGCTCTCCAAAAGCTCCACATCTTTCCTGTACTGGGATCCCCAGACCTGGAAGCAGCACTTCTGATGGGGCCTTATGAGGGCAGAGTAGGGAGGGTCAACCACCTTCCTCTCCCTGTGGGCCACCACACCTAATCTCATTTTACAAGGAGTATAAACCATGACATAGATCTGATTTAATGCTATGTAAATGTTCTGATCAAATATAGATGAGCACACATTTTGATTTTTTAATATGTATTGTTGAACCACATCATGTAACAATTCTAAAAAAACACTTGGTGAATATGTTGAAATAACATAGAGAAGTTTGCCTAGAGAAGTAAGCAATGGGTCAGCTTTTTTGAATCGGGAAAAAAAAGCTAACTTTATCAACATTTGTTGCTGACAGCTACTTGCAACTGTTAAATTAGCTACTAAAGATGCCACTGGGAAAGGTCCTTCTCTATACACCTAAATGGCATCTACCATCAAGAATTTGGGCTTCTTCTCAGGTGTAAATGTCGCACTAGAATTTCCTGAACTTGTTAAATGATTTTGTCCATGGATTGTAGCCTTTGCTGTGTAAACCATTGGAGCATGATAATTGCAGAGATAATATTAAGCTTTACTTGTCACAGGGAATCATAAAAACCAATTCAAAACAAACAAAAAAACAACCCATGGATCTTGCTGTCAACCATAGCTTCAGCACTATGGTAAATTCATAAATAAAACAACATTCCTATTGCAATCTGCAGGTCAGTTAAGTAGGGACAGATAACTAGGCTTTTTATAAGCAAAAAGGCTATTTTTTGTTTGATTGCTCTTCTTTCTGCTATTATGAATTGAAGTAAATACCTAGTTAAAATGAATATTTGTAAAATATTCAACAAAGTATAACAAAGAAAGTAAATAATATTCCTGTTTTTTCAGAAAAAAGGTGAGTTTCACAAATCCTTTGAGATGTCAGATGTCCAAAACATTTTCTGTAACAGAATTTTCCAGACTTCAGCCCATATAGAAGGATAGAGGGAAAAAGAGAGAAACTTTGCATCTAGATCAGTTCCAAAAGTCAAATATTTTCATTCAGAATTCTGAAATAGGAGGAATTTGGAAAGGGAAAATTCCTTGAAATTTCCGGAGGGAAACAGGAATCAGTATACTTCCCACTGACACAGAGGCTTTTTGTCTACTACATTAGAGAACGTGAAAGCAGGATCTCTGTAATACTACCATGTTTACCAGGATTCATGGATCATCTGCCCAGGGGTGTTGTGGATGCCCCCACCCTGGAAGTGTTCAAAGCCAGGCTGGATGGGGCTTTGAGCAACCTGGTCTAGTGGGAGGTGTCCTTGCCCATAGCAGGGCGGTTGGAACAAGATGATCTCTAAGATCTCTTCCAACTCAAACCATTCTATGATTCTATGATCTGTGATTAAATGCAGGTCACATAAAATAGCACCAGTAATGCTGCCAACTTGAGTGAGACTAAGCATGACAGTGACTAAATGTCAGTTATAAAATAACATCCGAATTCTAAAAATGCATAGAATAAATTTGCAGTTCAAGAGTACAGGTATAAATGCATACATAAATTCAGATTATAAGTGCTGGAGATTAACTAGAAGGAAATTGTTCTCTAATAATGATTAAGAGGTTGTGAAGTAGATATGAGCGTGAACAGTAACTTCTCATAAATAGAACCTTTACGAGCAGGTAAGGGTTGCACTGCTGCTCCTCCCATGTTGGAATGCTACAGGGAGAAGTTCTGTACTTCATCCATGTCTCTGGTGACTAAAGGTATTTCTACACTTCTATGACACATGCTGTCTAAACATCACAATATTTTTATGAGCATTTGGGAATGTTATAAGGAAATAAATGAGGGGACCATACGGCTTCAGAAATAAAATAATATAAAATCTCCCTTATGTTTTTTGCATTTTTTTTTAAAAATCTACTTCAAAGTCCTGAGAGCTCAAACTTATTTTTGTAACCTTTAGAACAAAATGCCACAACAAGATATCAGCAAATTTGTAAAATCCTGTTTATCTATAATGAAAACATTCCTTTTATATCAGTTTAAGAGCTAAAGGCATTTTTTTTTGTAATAAAGTCATGCTGATAGTCTTAATACTGTCTTTCTCAGCCTAATAATGATAGCCTGTCTATACGAATCATACCTGATGCACTTCACTTACATTTTATATATATGCTGAACCACTGATGTCTTTTCTTCAGAATTCTTTCTTGTCTCTGTCTGACCTACTTTCTAAACATGAGGCTTTAGGAATGCAACAACACTTAAATTTGCCTGCCGGATGTCTGGACTTCTGCTAAAGTGATCTGTTCATTCCTACTCTTGAATATGTGCCTATTTTAGAGGAATAATATGCTAGCACTGTAGATTATTCACTGAAAATGAAAAGCCTATCCTTAAATATTTCAGGAAAAAGCCTCATGTAAATATATTTGTTGAAGGTTTCTTAAAATGGTTGAGATTTTCAGAAGATGAAATTTGAATTACAAGTTGAGCAGATTTGCTAGGAGTACCAGTGACTACATTGACGAAACATACTATTCTGTCATCTGTTGTCAATATAGTCCTTTGATCTTTGAAATCCTGTGGGAAAACCAGCAAAATGCACAACATTACTGAATTTATTTGAATCAGAAACATGATACAAATAATCTGTCAATTAATTTGACTTTCAGTCCTAGCTTGAACTTTGATTTCCATTGCCAGTTGTTACTTGCACTTTGGGTACAAAAACGATACACGTTAAAATTTCTCTCTCTCTCAATTTCTCTCAGGAAGTAAGAATGAATAGTCAGAGAGCAAAGGAAGAACTACCTTGTGGCATCTATTACCATGTGTTTAAGTCCTAGTGATATTTAAGTTAAAACATGTAGTGTTATCTTGAATTTATAATAGATCGAGTTTGTGCTTGATAAAACACTGTCATAAACATGGCTCAGACAGCTAATTTTATAAATCCTGCAAATATCTATGAGATTTTTTAACTTATTTTTGCTTGAGATTACAGTAAGATATTGCGTAAAGTTGAGGATAGTCATTTTACTAGTTCTTATCTAGTTTTATGCTAAAAAGTGAACATGATTTTAGACAGTGTCCTCAGGGATAAATAATCCCTGTTAACAGGTTTAGAAGAAGAAGCAAGTTTATACAAGCACTGATGTTCTGCTTCTTTACTCTCACATTTACTCTTGCATTCTGTCTAGTTCATAGACCAACCGTTGAAGGGACAGAGCAAAATCTTGTGACTCACTGCAGCTTGCAGAAAAAAGTCTTCAGCAATCCTGCTTCTGACATATAACTTGTAGAGCAAGTAGTTAATGTATGTATTACCTCTTTAAAGAAAATATAAAACTTAAAGTTAATAGTAAAAACAAGACTAGATAACAATTAAAACAGAAACATTGTGCTCCAATGACTACTTCCTGCAAAGACTTTTGCCGGTGGTTCACTCTGCATGTGAAACAGACTCATTAAAATTAATGGGACAACTCACTCTGTGTCAGAATGTGCAGATTTAAATCAAAATGATTGGAATTGCCAAATTTAATCAGGAATTAAATCAGCAAGTAGAAAAACTTAAATCTTTGAGCTTAATCTTGATTTTCATACCTACTTTTTTTTTTCTTTTTTTTTCTCCTTCAAGAAAAGCTGAGCCTCTCTGTCTGGTATAATTCTTCATCCTTTCTTGCAACACAGTATTAAAAACAATATATCCATAAACAGTAAACAGTATAATTATGCCACTTACTACACATATATTCAAACTCTTAATGTTTACATTTTGTTAAATATGAAAATATTGAATTGAGTGTTTTTTACTTAATTGTTAAACGTTATTCTAGGCAAAAGGAGGGAAAACTTTATCTCAGTGCAAGGTAGCTTGAAAAAAAAACATGAAACCAAGTTTGTCAGAGAGTTATCTCATTAACTTAATCCATCTAAAATTTAAGCACATAGTCTCAACCAGTTAAGTCAGGATCTATTTGTAGTTGGAGATCACAGGCAACTTCGGGGAGTGATTCTTCTTAATTATCATGAGATTATTTCCATCTGTAATGGTTATTTGTTGTTCCCCCTGACTAGAGAGGGAAGGCAAACTTTATGCTTATAATTCAACTGCTAGCACTAGATGGGATGGTTCTCAGTCAATCTAAACATTTAACTTCACTAGAGACATTATAAAAATACAAAATCTGCCCAAACTTCTACAACTAAGTTAGGTAATTTAAAATGCAAAGGAAGTACTATCTATATTTTTTAAAAATTCAAATAGGTTGATTTTTTATTAGGACGTTTTAAAAATATTTGAACTGGTAAGCAGTATCCTGTCTCATGCTGTATTTAGATTAGAAAACAAAAATAAGATCAAATTCAAGGCTTTTCTATTTTCAAATCATTTCTTAACTTCTAGGGAACAAATCATTGAATGGAAATCTCTGAATAAACTGAAATGAAATACTTCTGTACAGATTACAGTATTTCTGTCAGCAAACTTATGTTTCCAGCCAATGATTTCCAGTGGTTCAGTCATCTACCTTTCTAAAAATCTTCTACCTCAAACACAGTATTCTTAAATATTGCGGGGTTTTTTTGTTGTTTTTCTTTGTTTATTTGTTTTGATTTCTCTTGTTATTTTTTTATTTTTTGTGCTTGGAAATTGGCTTTAGGCAAAACAAATGTACAGAAAGTATTCATGGACAGGAACATATCAGCTTATTATAATTTTATGTTTTTTCATTACGCAAATGCAATCCAGTGCTCAAATAAGAATTTTGCAAATTTCATTACACAATGTTTTATTTAGAGGACACATATTTAACTTTCAGTATATTTGGGGACAAAATTATTAGAAACAAACAAAACAACAATGAAAAATAGTAGAGTTCTTGTAGAGCATTCAAAGGAAAAAACAAAAACAAAATCAAAGCCAAAAAATTAATGAATGCCTTTCACTTCTATTTCAGAACTTTAAAATAAACAATTAAAGCCATGTTTGCTTGTAATTGCTTATTACACTTCCTATGAGTGATGAAAACACTATGCAAAACGAAATGAACAAACAAAACAAAAAATAGAGAATGAGAATTCTGCCTGCTGGTGCTTCTATTAAGTAGAAAATCACAGCTACTCTGCCCCTGAGGTGTTCTGCTAACAATGTGTTGCTGTAGACAATAAAGTGCTGTTTGGATGCTTGTTCTTTTCACAGTAAATTTACAGCCAAAATGAAAAACAGACTTATTAAAAGCCCCCCCCTCCTTTCTATAACTAAGTTGTGCAAAATCAGATATTTCAAAGCTCACAAACTTAGAGGAATCTTTATGGCTGTATAGCTGAAACATGAGGTTCTTAAAGACAAAATAAAAACAAAAACAAAAAAAACCCAACAAACATTAGTGTATCCCTTTTTATGAAAAAAGATTAGAAGAAATATCCAACTTGAGCAAGAGTGCTGTAATAACATGTTTATAATAACATGTTTAGAATATAGAAAAATTGACGCACAATACCTGAAATAGATACTATTTCAATTCAGCTACTGCAAGAAGTTATTTATTGTCAGCTTAATCTATCCAACATTTGAAGAATGATTTATATCATAAAATTAATCTGTCAAAACATCAGTTATAAAATAATGTTGAGTCTTTGAGGTAGTCCTTTTTGATATACTATCCCATTGTAGATACTAGAAAATGAAAATATAACACTGAGCAAAACAACCTTAGATTATCCATAGCACATTTCTCCCTACCTCTTCTTATTGTATTCTACCCTTTTTGGGAATGGGAGATCAGAATGGCACACAGTGTTCAACGTAGAATTGCCTTGTGTGTTTTTAAAATTGCACAGTGATGCTCTCTGTTCAGTTTTCTGTTATTTTTTAGTAAAACCTAAATCTCTATTTGGCTTTGGGCTACTCCTGTATATTTATCTGAAGGGTTCTTGCTCTTATTCTTGCTTTTCAGCTGTGCTGGTCAGCAGCTAAAGGTCCATCTAAGCTAGTATTTTTTTTTTCTCCCATGAACATCACTTTTCATTTGTTTGCACAGATTCTCCACCGTATCCTCCACAAAGAAATCCCCAAGATTTCTGCGTTCTTCTCCAATCGCAAGATTTTATTTTTGCTGGTGTTTCCTTTTTCATGGTGAACATCAACACAAAGATTTCATGTATCTTTTCTGTTTCTTTTTGCATTCTAATTCTACTGGCTCTACAGACAATTTTGCAGACTTGTTTCTCTTAGTGTGCTTGAGGAAAGTTTTACTATAATTTTGATTTCCTTTACTAATTGTTTCCTGAACATTAAACGAAGGGAAACAATGTCTACTAGAATGTAGTGCACCAATGCTTTCAAGAAGTCCTATGGGAAAAGCTTGTGAATGATTCACTACAGCCCAAATAAGTTAGTTATCTAGACTTTAACTAAAATTTTTGTGTGCAGCAGAAGAAACTCTATCAGTACTGTCAGGTCTATGTACTTATGTGAACATTGTGAAGTCCAGCCATAGAAGATCTGTCAGAGGCATTCAAACACCACAATCTTTTTAGCACTGAGGTAAAAAAGAGACATACATGTACATGTGCTATGCAACTGCGCTTGAGAATAGTTACTACAGTTACTCAGCCAATTTAAAGTACGTTATTTAATTTCAAGAATGAAATGCTCATGCAAAAGTGAATAAATAACTCTTGAAATTACAGAACACCATTAAATTGATTACACTCACAGCGGCTTCAAATGTGAAATAGTTTAAGAGTTGAAGAGTCAACAGGTAACTGCACAGATGGAAATTGGTAGACATGGATTTGGTGGCCGCCGTGTTTTTCTGAGTATCTGCACATAGCAATTTCAGGAGTATTTTCAAAGGAACATAAAACCATTTGTGCAGAATGTGCCACTTACAAAACATCTCATGTATCATTCCCAATTTTCTATTAAGCAAAATAAGCAAGCTCTGAATTGTTTTCCTGCATGGTGCAGACTGTTCTGAGAAAATGCAGCTATCCCTCTGTAAGCTTCTCTTCACAGAGAGGACTCAAAAGGAAGGGGCAACTTGTTTTCCCTAGTAAACAAGTGACTCAAGACCCTCTAGTACTACCAGGAGACTCTTTCCCTTGCACATTTAAAGCCTCTCTGCTGATATTATGAGCCATGTCTATACTTTTTGTTTTATTTTTTTTCTAAATCATTTACTCTTTGGAGGACCAAATAGTGAACTGCTTGGGTTCTTTGACAGTTCATCCAAATAGGAGGAAGAAAACAATTAGTGCTAGGTACATGCAAAAGTCTGGATGCGGTTTCAGGCACTGAAGGTGACACCTCCATTAAGAAATTGCAGGCTGTGTTCAGCAAGTTTGAGCCTGGCTGTCAGTAGCTCGTGACTCATCCTATCTTAATGCAAGTATCTAAATTCTTTCTCTCTCAATTAGCTCAAAACAGAACCTACCTCATTATGATAAAGTTAAGCTATGGTCAAACAAACACAGCAACCACTTTGCATTTTACAGTGGTTGTTTCAAGAAGCTCAGCCTCCTTCAACAGGAGTAACATCGATTTAAAAAAATATATTAATAAAAAATGTGAATGCTTGAAATGCTGAAGTTATAAGAATGTCCAAATGTAACTTATAAGAACAACTAGCAGAATGAGAAATAGATCTTTATAGGAGTTTTAAACATGAAAATGCTTGAGCATACAAAAAGTAACACAAAACTAAACAACACAGAAGAAAATAATGACTCTTTCAAGTTTTCTAATCAGCTCTAATTATCAACAATCATGAATAACTTCTCAGAGCCAAAAAATTAAGACTGGCCTTGGTGATGGGAATTGGAAATGCCATTAGCTGACATCTACAGTAAGCCCTATCTTGAATCAAACGCACTACTCCAGAGGACTGACATGAGAGCCTGCTTGCTCTGGAGTTCTCCACTTGACTCTCACTATGACTCTGAGCAAAGGATCTAGTCAAATAGCCTGAGTGACATTCCTTCTTCTTTCAGGAAAAAAAGCATTCAAAATATGCAACTTGGAGTTCACTTGGTGACACTCAGAGTTCACTTCACAATGTCCCCTGGCACCTCTCCATTGCATGCTGTTTTTATGAACAGAAAGACAGATAAGTTATCACATTAAAGTTTTTCTATTTTCTTTACAGTAAAATTGTATGTTCCCCTGACACCAAGAGAATGAAATAAAAATATCCATTTTATCAAAATGTTCATTTTAAAAAATAAAAATAAAAGCAAATATTTCTAAATCTTTAATAATGTGGACATCTGAGCATGAAACTGAAAAACAGAAAACAAAAACATGTTGAGTAACTAAATATGAAGACTGATTACCAAAGATGATGAATGTTACCAGGCCCATTACTATTTACAGTCACCCTGACCCAACCCTATGTACATCTAAAGATCTGATGTTCGTGGCATATGCACGATCCAAGCATCAAAACCTAGGAAATCCACTTCTCTATCTTGTAGCCACACACTCTACTCTTCAGTTTGAAATACAGGTGCAACAATAAGACAACTGTCCTTGATAATAAATAAATAAATAGTGTAGCACAAGATAAAATTTCTGACCTGTTAATCCATACAGCTGTTGTACTGTTAATTACTTCCAACGTTAACAGCTAAATGGAGTGTCTGCCACATATATCTCACCATGGTTACAGTATTTTTATAACAAAAAGGTAAAATTTACATACATGTAGCACTGTCATTCCCTTTCTGCCAGGCTCAGAATTTTTGTGGGTTTTTTTTTTTTTTACCCTTTCAGCTGGGTACTGCAACTCAAACTATTAAAAAAATCATTTTTGTGCACTATTACTTTCAGATGTATCAAAGTGTTTTTTAAAATAGGAAAAACATAATTGCCTTTATGTAGAAGATCCTAAATAAAGACACATTTTTAAGGTCAAAATTATTTTTTTAATCTTGAATTTAAAATCCAGAATCACCATCTTCATACTTGTTGGGAAGCTCTCACTTCACCTACACATCAGTTTAAAATTATTTCGCTGAAAATTCTATGCTATCTTCCTCACTTCTAGGTCTATCCATAACAAACAGTATTTCTGCTACTGATTTGCATACTTTCACATCATTGTATAAATTGCATTTAGAGATGAATATCTATTTGGCATCTAAAAACGCTTGTGGGCCAATTGTAGTAGTTTGGTTGTGAAAATGAATATATGAATAAAATAAGCAAATAAAACCAAATACATAAATAAAAATAAAACAGCTAGGAAAATATTAGCATCCAAATGACTTTTCCAAAATGCAGGTAAATAGCGTATGTGAGCAGACTGGGGTAAAATATCTACGCAGAAAATTCTGAGTATAAAGAGTTGTGGAACATGTCAGCCATCCTGATACCAAAGACAGGTTAACTACAGAACTGTGGCAGGGATCTATGTGCTCTTGGATCAGAAAATATTTCTTGCACTTGCACTGCTGTTGGAATGGGAGCTAGAGAGATTAAATTAAAGTCGTGTGCCAATGCATATGGCAGTCATATTCATCCACTGCATGGACATATCAAAATCCTAATATAAGTGGTTTAGGTGATGCATAATGTTAGGTGATTTGTTTTAGCTACATGTAAGCAACACAGCAGGAAGAATTTAGATAGAAAAGATAAAAGATACTTTAAGTGTGGTAGAAAAATGTTGCAGAATTTACTACATGCAAAACAATGAAAAATACTTAGAGGAAAAAAATATAGACGTTGGAGGTTATTAATCATTGCATACTTTGCTTCCTTTGGGAACAGAGTACATATTAACAAAATTCTTTTGTTAATAAATCAGAGGCAGCATTTGTACAATTTTTAGCTGAACATGCACATCATGAGAGACTCTGTTGATGATGTGTTAAGAACAATGGCCAGCAGGTCAGGTGCCTATCCTCTTATGAGCTAGTGAAACACATCATCTATCAAACTATTTAACATGGTTGAAGTGTTATGAAGAACACATTTTTGCAAAGTAAATGGCAGAAAAACTACAGCACAGTACAAGCAATAAACAAAGACTTTAAACTACTACTACTTCATGTTTTTCAACACTGCACACAGTAATAAAAATTACATAAAATCACTTTTATTTTAAAAAGAAAGAAATGAAAAGAAATAGAATCAATTGAAAATGATTTTTTTTGATAACAGAATATATAGATTATATTCAGAGTTCATAATCTGAACCATTAAGCTTTAATTAGTTACAGGAAAGTAACTAATGCTCATACGGCATATCCACCTAAAGATGACAGTGTAGACATCCAACACTGGCAATGTGACAAGAAATGCTTTTTTTCTTCCTATGATTCAAAAGTGTCAGGATCAGTATTCTGAGCAGACTATTCAATTCCGTAACTATGGCAGTGCCCCTTATTCAACAAGCTCCTTATCAGACTGAATAATTTGGACAGTTTGAATTAGAAGTTCAAATCCTTTTAACAAGCATCTACACACAAGATACTGTGTTTTTAACCATTTCATGCTGTAAACAGAAGTATGCAGCTGACTAGGATTCAGAAAATAGTATCTATCTCTAGATATTCTCTTGTCTCACACATTGAACTTTATACAACCATGATCACTGCCAAGCTTATCTCCTTATGAACCTTACGGAAATGGAGGACATATATTTGATATGTAGTAGTGATGAAGATTGATCCTGTTTCCAATGGAGCTACACAAATAAAAATTAATTTTCTGTTTTAATTTACATTTAATTTCCCATCACATGATTCTTTCTCCTGGGTACCATATTATTCAGTTGCTCTTATCTTTATCTTATCTTCATCATGAAATATGACACTGAGCCAGGTTGGTATTTTATACTGGAATGTTTTCATATACACTACACACTACAGACTAGAGCCTTTACGATATGTCCAGGCCAAGACATTCCATAGTTAGCATTAATCCCTACTCCTGATGCAGTGAGAGGTAGATAAGATAGAATAGAACAGACTAGACTGGACTAGAACAGCTCAGTTGGAAGTAACCTACAGAAATCCTTAAGTTCAACTCCCTCTTCACTTCAGGCCTAACAAAAAGTTAAAGCATGCTACTGAGGACATTATACAAATGCCTCTTGAACAGGCACTGGGAATCAACCAATTCTCTAGGGAATCTGTTACAATGTTTGGCCACCATCTCGGTAAAGAAATTTTTCCTAATGTCCAGTATGAACCTCTGCTGATTCAACTTTGTGCCATTCCCACACATCCTGTCGTCACTTACCAGAGGGAAGACAATTGCACCTCCCTCAAGAAATTTTAGAGAGCAATAAGGTTACCCCTTAGCCTTCCATTTTCCAGATTCAATCCAAGTCCTCAGCTTCTCCTCTCAGGACATGCCTATTACCAGCTTTGTTGCCCTTCTCTTAACATCCTTAACATATCCAAGGTGAGGCTACATCAATGTTAAATATAGCAGTAGAATCACCTCTTTTGATGAGCTGGCTATGCTGTGTTCAATTCACCCTAAAATGTGGTTTTCCCACTTGACTGCCAAGACACACTGCTGGTTCATGCTGTGCCTGCTGTCACCAGGACCATCAGGTCCCTTCTACTGAGCTGCTCTCAAGCCACTTGGCTCCCAAGCAAAACTTGGTAAAAAGGAAAGAAACAGATAGGTTGCACAATCGACCATTATAGGAAAGCAAAAGAGGTCTACCTAAGTAAAGATGCTTTAAATCAGGTAAAAAACTGGAAATTTCATATTATATTCTTTGTTGAAAATACAGAGGGAAGTTGTTCTATAAACCTTTCAGTAGTCTTTAAAAAGTACAGAAAAATAAGATATTTTTGTATTTACACTAATTTCTTCAAATCTATATTTTGCTTTTTTTCTCTAGATAAATTTTGCCAAGTGTCTTTGCTGTCTTCATAGTTTTTCTATACGCTGCTTTAATCTTCCCCATTATTGACTTATTATGACACATAGCAGATCTGATGCTGAAATATGACTATACATTACTAATTTATTTTTAGTGGATTGCATCCTTCCTTCCCACAGAGGATAAAGCATAGTACAGTACTTTCTAAATCACCTATCTTGCCTTGGAAGTAAAGAGTGTCTGGAGCTAAATAAACATTTGTGAAATATTCAGTAAATCAATACAGTGTAATTTCAGTGTCCAAAAATGCTTCTCTCGTTTTCTATTTGTCAGTAGGCATATTTGTTCTTTAGCTCTTTGATCCTATTCCACTGAAGTTAGCAACAAGACTCCTGTGTACTTTTACAGTGCCAAAATGACCTAAAAACCTGAACAAAAATCATGCAACTATGCAGTATTTTAATCCTCTCATTCAAAATCATGTTTCTTACACTGGTAGAATGTAAAATATATTGATAGAAATAACATTTTTTCCTTAAAATTAAGAAGCAAAACCAAAGAGAAGTTAAACTACATTTCCTGTACATTGCATCTAATGAAGCTGCTTAGGCATAACCATGCCCAAATTTCATGCCATCACAAGAGATTTATGTATCAATTAATCAATTTGAAGCAAAGACTTTTGAAGGAGGAATCCCAATGTCAGGTGAAAAACTAGGAGAGCATGAAAAAACAGACCAGATGTCTCAGCATACTCAACAGCTCCACATGGGGAACATTTTCCATGTGAGGAGAAAGAATTTCTGAAGTGCAAAACAGGTAAAGCAGTTTAAAATGGAACAAAAAAACCTAATACCTACCACTAAAAACAACAAAGCAAAAACAAAACAAAACACAAAAAACAAAACAACAACAACAAAAACCACCAAGAGAACCCCAACAGTTTTGATGAGGCTCACATCAAGTCACAACTTAGTACCACAGACAACTAAAATCAAGCTTCAGGCTTAGAGCTACGTTTAGCAGCAAGTTTGCTGGTTCTTGATCACGGCTGAGCAGGAGATGAACATGAAAGTACTAACAAAGGATATAAAAAGCCTGTGCTGATCTCCTTTTATCAGGTTATCTGGTATTAAACTTTTTCTGTTGGATATTTTTCCAAGTTGAAAAAAAGTTTTAACACCAGTGCTCCTGACAATTTAAGAAAACACTTGGAAGCATCCTTTGTCATTCATCTTTCAAACAGAGTAAACAAAGCAAAGGAAAGCAAAGCAAAAGAAATCGAATTAAGAAACACCCACCTTCTCTGATGGATTCATTGTCCAACTTGTCTAGCTCTTCAGGGTAAATACTTAATGTCATGTTTCCACACTGTCTGAAGTAACAAGATCCTAAGCTCATTTGAAATCCTTGTACACTTCAATTTACATACTAAATTAACAGAAATAGATAAGACCTCCTGTGATTAAGAGTTAGGAGAATAAGAATGTCAATTTTCATGTTTTATGGATTGTCTTTTCCAAATATGTATTTCTTTTATAATATATGCCAGTTTTTCTTATTCTCATCTCTTTCCATTTCTTATTTTTCTGCAGTATATTTCCTTATCTGTTCCTGCAGTTGCTTTTAGAAATGAAACCTAGAGAAAACTCTTATTAAAAAATTACAGCTTTGTTTGCAAATTAAATAGTCCATGAGGAGATTTAGTACATGAAGGGAAGCTACTCTGTTCCGTGCTAAGCACCATCAGTCACACCCTGAGCATCAACAATCACAGTGAGCTTCAGCTGGCTAAAAAGCGCAAGTGTTTTACTGGAGTCAACTATCTCAAAGGAGAGAGAAATAAAAGTAATAATAAAAATAAGGAAAGACAAAGTATAAGCATGACTGAAGTATTGCAATCTAGATGTAATGTAATTATGACAGGAAGGTTTGGTACATCCAAGAGCCAGAATTATTATCATACTTTTAAATCAGACAGTATTACCAGACAGTAAACAGCATATGCACTGAAAACATCACTTTCGTACAGCTAACCAATTTGCCATCCTCTATAGCAGCACAAAAATCTGAAGACAGCTTAAGAGAGCTCCTGATACTTATGATAAATATATGTTATAGTGCAGGGACAGGCAATCATCCCCAGGACCTGGGGGTTCTGGTGGACAACAAGCTGGCCATGAGCCAACAATGTGCCCTCGTGGCCAGGAAGACCAACGGGATTCTGGGGTGAATTAAAAAAAGCATTGCCAGCAGGTCGAGGGAGATGATCCTCCCCCTTTACTCCCCCTCTACTCTGCCCTGGTCAGGCCTCACCTGGAGTACTGTATCCAGTTCTGGGCTACNAAGAAGAATTTTTCATAAGTCATTCAGATGCTGTAATACTCTTCTCAGAGCCAAAGAAATTCATCATAGTCATTTAAAAAAATGCTGAAATTTTGAAAACTTAGAAAAATATACTCTGTTGGCTGTAATTCAGCCACCCAAAATGCTCTCCAGTCTCTAAGAATGACATGCAGCCTGAAGCACTAATCTAGCACTTCCCTACAGGATATCCAACTTAGAATTACCAAAAAAAAAAAAAAAAAAAAAAACCCTAAAAAATACCCCTCACACTAATGAGAATGGCTTTCCAAAGTAACAAGCTTTGGAAAATTAGGCATATTAAAATATATGCATTGAGTTTGGTTAAAGCTAAGCTGGCTCCCAAGAAATCATCTTTTCTCCACATTCTTAACACTGTGTGTACTTCTGCATGTCTAAAGTGAAGATATTGAGATGCTGAGACGGAGATGATGCAACAATGAGAGAGCAGAAAATGTTATTTGTAAGAGTTGGTCACTGACACTAGCACTTCACAGTCTCTTCACAGTGTTTTTATCTTCACGGCATCCACCTATTGTCCTGACTTTTGAGAGCAAAAAGAACAGGAGATTTATTTAACTTCATTTCATCAACTAAGAATTACTAGTTATATTTAATCTGAAAGAGATGCCTTGGCTCTTACAATACTCAAAGTCCAGAATCTCATCTGTCGCAGTGCTTGGGCTGCAACAAACCTGGCAGTACTAACTTCTCTCCATTAGTTACAAAGGGCTTCCAGATAATTAACTGATTAGTCCCAGGCTAACCCAGCTCCATAGGAAGCTGCAATTACAATGACTTCCAACAAGAAATTCAGAGTGATATCCAGTAAATAAATGTATGTACCCAAATTATGCTGGTTCTGATTTTAACCACAGTAATCTTGTAAACATTACACAGGGAAAATGCAACAGAGCAAAACTGACAGTTATGCCAAGTCCTTGTTTAGTATTTTATCCAGTGGATCATCCTGGTTCTTGGAGTCACATGCATTTTTAAATAAAGCACATGAGGATGTCTTCTTATTTTCACAGGACTGCAAAGCATTTGCCCAGTAGGAGTATAGTTTACACGACTATCGAAGGGGAAATCCTAGGTTTCATAGTGGAGAAATAGCTGGCTCTGCTCAGGGACTTTTTTTTTATTAATATTTCTAAAGTGACTCAATCTATAATTTAAACCTAGTATCCAAAAGTGAAATCAGGCTCTATGTTGTTTGTCATAAAATAAGGACATATATCTATAGCTAACATAGAAGTAAACACAGGGTTTAAACATACTCCAGAGGTATGCAGAAACACATTCAGAAAGCAAGGGTCAGTGATTATTACAAACACACTTTATCTGTATGTCATATAAATTAAGTTTCTGTAAACTCACTTAGCACAAGATCCAGTTTTCTTCATGCTGAGCTTGTACAAAATGGTTCCTTTCTAGAGATCCTTCACAGCACTGAGACCAGCCAGTTTTACATGCTAATATGAAGCATAGATGATGTTAAATGGCAGTCCTTCCTCTCCCTCTACCTCTTTACATTCAGCACAACAGTTCAGAGACTGCTCATCTTCATGAACTCCAAAGACTTAAACTAGGTTTTAAAATCACTGATTTACTGCTGTGCTTGGACTGGTGAATCCAGTAGCCATGCATACAACAATACAGAAAAGCAGGAGAGATGACTATGAACATGTTATTGCCCCACAGTTATCTTTTAGAAGACGGACATTTAAACTGCTCATGCACTTGAACCTACATCATCAAGATATCAAATTTTTTAATGAATACACTTTTCTGGATGTTGCAGTAAAACTAGCAATTTCAGATCCATTAACTGAGTGAGCATCCTGCTGAATGCACCTTCTACTTAAAATTCTGTTGTAAATGTCATATGTGCAAATTAATGCAGTCTATCTGTCAGCAAGGTTTTTTACTACATTTCAGGGTAAAGTGCGGGCAATCATACAATATCAACAGGAGAAGTGCAAGTTCTGGCATTCAGTTTGCATTCAGGAAGGACTGGAAGCCTCATCGTTCCTACTGATCACATGCTGCAAGAAGAAGGCAGGATTTCTTTCATCAGATTTACAGGGAAGTGGTTATGGTTGTGGTGATGCAGGAGGCAGAAGAAAGGAAAAAGGTGAGAGATTACACTAAAGAAGAAATTTAGCTGTGCACAGTGTGACTGTGCACACCAAATAAACCAAAGACAATTAGATCCATTAAATAGAGATTGCCAGTTTGTAAACACGCACTGCAGGCTATTGATTAACTGAAAAACACACTTCATCCATGCTTGAATATTATAGGGATGTACAAAGCTTTTTATATGGCTCCAAGCTATTTGGCATATTTCTCTCTGCTGTACATTTAGCTCTCATTAACAAGTGTTTATGCAATTTAATAGCACTTGTAGAGTGAGTACTGAACATGTGCAAATTCTTATTACCTCTGTTAAAAGTTTTTCACTTTAGGGACAGAACTCTGTTCTGATTTGGAAAATAGATGGTCTGATTCCTTTAGCAAGGAGCAAGCTTGACCATTCTGGCGTTCATGTTTTGTTGCAGTGAGACTATAATTGGAAACAATCATTTGAAGCTAGGCCAGAGCCTGAATCTATTGTAACACTCAATGGACTTGAGATCTGCAAGATATTGGTTATCAGAGCCTAAAATTAAAATGTCATGGTGTCCCAGCTTGGAACTAGCAGAAATTCAGCGTCTGAAACTGCATTTTAGATAATCATTTCCCCACAGAAGCCTTCCTGGAAGCAGAACAATACCAATATCTTTTTGGTTCCATTTAAATTAAATATGAAATTTGGAAGAGCTGCTCTATTGCAGTCTTACAAAAAAGAGCATAAAGGAACAAGCCAGGAGGAAAGAGAGGTTTTATTTAGTTCTGTTACCAGTTTAGAGACCAATTCATCCAACAGTTGTGCTCCACTGATTGTCTCACTTTCTCTTTTTGGAAAATTGTTCTTCCATGGAGCTGCTTGCCTGCTTTTTCTCATATTCCCAGAGGCTGCTGAGCATTATAATATGCCATAGGAAAGTATACTTTCTTGTTCCACATAAGTTCTCATTCATCATCTCCTACTAAGTCTCAGATATACAATTTTATCTGTTTACTTCAATTGTTGAAACAAACCAATCCATCATAGTCCCTCCATTCTGCATGAATTACTGGCATTGGGCATAGCAGATTTACAGTGGCCTCTGCCCCACAGATCAAAAGGTAAAAACCAGAACAAATGTAAAAATGACCGAAAAATTCCAATGTAGAAATGATTTCATGTAAATTCTCTTTCTCTTGCTAAATGTGAACTGACTTTTCGTGGTATTAGATTTGACTTCTCTGCTACTTTTTATTTGCTTATTTTTTTTTTTCCCCAGGGTCTTCAATGCATTTATAATGATCCAATGTGAAAAAAGATTCATTGATGGTTAAGATCAATGCTACTTATAGCACAGAAAAGAATCACAGAATTGTAGGGGTTCAAAGGGACTCTGGAGATAATCCAGCTAACCTCCCTGCTAAAGCAGGTACCTACTACAGCATACCAAGAGAAGAAAAATTACAGGAATTTTGATACTGTAGAATTGGAGTTTTGCATCTTCCCTAAAGATTTTTCTTACGTTCCATGAAGAAAGAATAGAGAGCCACAAATCAAACAAACATGGAACAAACTTTCTCTTTTTTAGAAAAATAGCACTGATACTCATGCAAATAACAATCTCCTAACCAGATATGATACTTTCAAGGCATTGGACAAAGGAATGGACCACGTTTAGGCATATCTCATGATTTGGAATAAATGAGGAAAATATACATACTTTTACAACATACTTCGGTGCTTTGTATTCTTCCTAAGTGATGATTCAACTTTGCTCTGTTATAGACCAGCAAGCAAAAAACAATCCAAGCAATCAACTACCAAAAAAGTCTAAGATAAACAATGTAGTGATCTTTGCCTCTCTAGCAATAAACTTGAAAATGCCATCTTAACTTCCATGAAGTTAATGATTTATTTCCATAACAAGACTGCTACAGTTAAAGATGGAAAAATAGTTTACCACAACCAAGTAAAGCTCACCTGTGCAGAAGAAGATAGAATTTTCAGATCAGAAAAAGCTAATGTGGGAGCTGAAAAACTCACCATATTGTTTTTTTTTTTTTAATTAGTTGTTTTCTTTCCTGAAATGTAATATTAATTCATTTTGATAACACAGTATTTGATAATGTATTTATGGCCTACACATAATTCACCAAACCCACTTAAAACTATGTCAATGCTGTATAAACAATCTTCCACCTGGAGAAAAAAGGAGAAAATGAATGAACTGAATATAACTAACATTGGTGAAGCGATTTAGTGTGTTTCTGCAAGGCAGTGAGATACGCACTGATAATAAGAGTAATAAGAATTATAAACAGTGCAGACATGGAGCAGGCAGACAAGGAGAGAGGATTACATACCTGATGGGAAATGTGGCAAATCACTTGCATCTTTACAAAGGACTAATAATGATCATTACATAGGCAACTTCAGATTGTTTGTGTAGAAAGTGGGAAAAAAAGCATCAAAAATTAGAGAATTGATAAACACAACACCAGTAAATTAAAGTAGCCCCAGCAGTCACAAGAACATCAGATCAATTTAAACAAGATGAAAATTGCACTGTTTTAGTCAGTTGATTTGGACTTATTTATCAAAAGGGCTCTTGCCAGCTCATCAAAGTGCAGTCTTATTTCTATGTTACTCCTCATTCAGCTTATTTCCTCTTGATTATTGATGTCTTTATCTAGGTACAAATGCACTAAACCTGCTGCAAGTTACCTGCCATAAATCCGTCTGGGAGTTTGGGCTTGTGGTCAGGGGACTGACAGTGTATTTATGCATTAAACACACACATCACACCTACATATAAATTTTGTGTGCTTCGGAGTCTCCCCAGGCAGTTTATCTTCCTACATCAATATGAAAACAGAACGGGCCTCCTATTTGTGCCTGACCCATGACAGAGTTTAACAGATAGGAATTAGTAGAAACATTCTAGAAAATATTGTGCAGCACTGAAGGAAAGCTCTTATGAGGCCACACAGCAGTGCATACTGACTGCCAGCGGGCTCTAAAGGGTTTGGAGGAGAACTCCTACAGAATACCAAGCAGATGAACCCCTGTGGAGTCATTCATCTAAATCCTGCATCCCACTACCAGAAATAACATCCCAGGGAATGAGGTTAAGGAAAGCAAAAAATGCAAGGAAAAATAAAATAAGCAATAAATTGGATACATATGTACAGTTAAACGGCTGGAAGTGAAAACTCAGCAGGGAGGTAAATGTTGCTAAATAATTCTGAGACCACGTACAACATTCAGTCTTCAAGAACCTCCTATTTTCATGTCGTTTAATTGTGAGTTGTTTCCTCCTTAAGGAATTAAATCAATGAGAAGCATATAACTTAAAGTGGCTTGTTATGGGCCCTATCTCCTGCATAGATTCATTTTTTCATGAATGCTGCCTCTGTTGTTGCAAGCATTATTTCTCTTTTCCTGTGTAACTGGAATACAGAAGAAGGTGTGTGGGAATTTTTATACGTAAAAGTGTTGAATTTGAATGAGACATCTCCACTTGCTCATTTCAAATCATGCCAAAGGGCAGAGGCAGAGGCTGTAAATGACATGCAACTAAGGGCTCAACAAGGCTTCCATAGAAAAAGATGGAAATACTAACCGAGCAGTCCAAAGAAAAATGGCCCGAACCTTATATTTTATTTTTAATTAAAAATCCAGTGCATGAATGCCTTATAATAAGTTAAAAGGGACAGATGAATGATCTTGACAATAACTGCAGAACAAAGCTGAACATTACATTTTTCTGTGTCTGAAATGGATGTAGTGAAAGTTAGTCATAACCAAGATACATCTTTCTTTCCTCTTCTTATGTTTTTATTAATTCAGTTACTGAATTCTTTGAGACTCTCCTCCTCTGATGTTTCCACTTTGTCCCCAAAATGAAAAGTTTCACCTTGACACCGCCTTTTTGTTTCTGCATTCATGGTTGGTGTGGAATTTACAGACTCAGAGATGGCATTCACTACCAGCTCGGTGTATAGGAGGAGGATGAGCAGCAGAAAAGTGTTTTGTGGAGATCCTCTCAGTCCATTGTACGAAGATAATTTTTATTTTCAATTTGGGTGCATGTTGCTGGAACAGACAGCAAGTATGCCAGCTGTGATTTACACATCCCAATAATTGCAGCGCTTTTCTTTGCTATGGCAACTATCCAAGACCATCGCAGATGCTACCAACTCCTGTGAAGCATATCAAACTGTGTCTGTTTAACTTTACATTTCATTCATACTTAGTATTTCTTGATATTTTCTGTGCTTGGTGATATCTAGCTGCAGTTAGCCTACAACAGCTTTTATTGTAACAGGAAAAAAAAACTACACAACGCAAAATGAGCTCCACTTACACTGGAAAGTTTTAGACCAGAGTAAACTTTGACAACAGTTTTGATAATTCCAGAAGGGTAAATGTTTCCTGCACTACATGCTAGAAAGGTATAGGAAAACACTGTACTGAAGGGAAAACGTTAAGGCAGCTGTTTACCTTTAGAGTTGCAGCCAGTGTCATGTGCAAACACTTCCATGTTGTCTTCCCTCCCCATTCAGTACAGGTTTCTACAGCAATGCTTACAAAATAGTGCCTTGCACACACACAGCAGCAAAATATCCTTTATGAACGAATGAGGATGAAATGGCATTTGATGGTGCCTTGAAGAAAATGTAATTGAAAAGAAAACAGTGTTGTGCTTCATCCATTCATTCACTGATATTCCCTGAAAGTTAGTAGGCATAATCCTTAGCAGTATTTGTCGATAGCAAAGAGGGAAAAAAAGTGCTAGGAATTATCCTCTTCCTGTGATGTAGGTTGGAAAAAGAGAAAAATGGAAAGGAGGGTGCTGTGCAAGCAAAAATTTGCTCTTGTGTGGTGTGACACAGGATGAGCACAGCTTAGCAGCAGCAGCGGCAGAGGAGTTAGTCTCTTTAGGTTCTCCATCTGGTGAATCTGCTCCTGGGAGCATTACACTACAATAATTCTTTCCATTTATTAGTTTTCCCACAAAATAAATAAATGAATAAATAGAGATTCAGAGCACAGAATTCCAAAACCCTTACTATTTCCCTGTTGCAACTGTCCATTGAGCTCACTAAACAGGAAAACATATACATGCAAACATTCAGATATTTTGTGATACCAGTGCCGTATTCCACCCATGTTAAACAAAACAACATAATTTCAACTTCCCTTTGGGCAAATGAAGGCTACAGTGATCTCCCCATGTGTCCCTTTGCATATTACAGGACATAAAACGTTTTTCAGGATACATTTATAGGACACACTTGGCCCTGTTACAACCCAGCTGGGCCCAGGAGCCCATCCAAAGCCACCATGCCCAAATTTATATCTTTGGGCATTTCACCTTAGGTAAGCAATTCCCAGCTGCCACAGAAGTGCTCTTGCTCCATTCAGCAGTCTATGAGAGCTTCATCTGCAATGACATCTCCTGTCCAGCCCTGGGACAGGTAATTGCACAGCCCTACTAGTGCACCCCACGAGACCTGATTGTGCACCACAGTCTCTGGATTTAGTGGTGAGCTAATCCACTCTTAGTGCTCCCCACAGGGAGACTGGATCTGAGGCCACTTATTCTGGAAGGCTGTGACTAGAGATGAGGCTTCACAAACCACCTCTAGGGTATCACTCACAAGATGGGTACTCTATCTCCATTTTTGCTGGCTGAAAATAACACACTTGGATTTGTGCTTGAATAACTATCACAAGTGCTCACTCAAGTTAAAAAGCTGCTCCGCTTCTCAGTGTCTACCTTGTACCTGTCACCAAGTGTCATCATGAATTGCCATCACTCCATCCTTGCACCAAAGAGAAAACCTCATTTGAAGGCCCTGATCCTAAATTCCCCACAAGATTTCAAGGTACAGAAAGTGCTCATGTTCAGGATGGTGGGAGTGGCTAGAAGAGTCCTGAGTTTACCTCACTGTGCAGACACACTTTGCTATCTTTGGATCAAGTCTGCAGCCTCCTGTTAGCTACAACTTAGCTTTCAGAAAGACATGTAAATACTATTTAAAAATTTAGTGTGAGGGAGAATCTATCAAATACCTGCACAAACTGTTCTCAGGGTTAATTATTCTAAACCTTTTAAAATCAGGTGTCATTTCAAGTCTTAAATCTTCAGTTATTAGAACATTTGATTCCTGTCTGCTAAATGAAGTAACTCTCTGCTAGAATCAATGTTTTCACCGCGATTTCTCTAGCAGATGAAATGTCATCCTGTCACTCGCTCACTGATAAGCTAAACAGATACACTTCTCACCAGGAGAAACATCCTCTTTGCCAATCTTTTCAAGTTTATCATTATTATTTTCGAATGGACAGCGTGATGGCCTCACTAACAATGGCTATTATTTCCAGTCCCTGTTAACTGATTCACATGTCTGCATATGGCATTAGGGCTCCAAGTCCCCTCACTACACTAGAAATCATGTTCCACTGGCCACCATCAATGATTACTTTTGAAAAAAACATCTCCTTTTGTAGGAAGGTTATTTTCTGGTCTAACCCTGTTTTTAGAAGTGTTGTGGTTTGTTTAAGGTTATGTGTTTCAGACTGAAATCCTGCACATCCTGTTTTTTTCTTTTCATATTCAGTGCTGAATTTGAGGGGACTGAAAAGAAATGTGTTCGTATGAAAAGAAGAAAAAAAAAAACAACGAAAAAGCTCTATTTGCAAATGGGTAGAAACACCTTTCTGAATTGCCAGGAAATATCATTACAGTTTCTCTGTATGTAGCAGTGTGTGTTGGAACATTATTCCACATTTGAAATAATATAATGCAATCTGTCACTTCAGTCATGTAATCAATTTCTTTAAACACTCTATAAATATTTCCATTTGCTTTCAGTATAATCATGATGAGAAATTTCTGACTTAGCCATCTCTGTAAAAACTTCAGAAGAATGAAGATTAAGCTGAAGTTTGCTTTCATTATATATTGCCAGTCATGGCAGAGCAGTGATCCTTTGCACAAACATTCCCTCCATGAGAGAGGAAAAAATGAATAAAATGCTAAAAATAATCATAAAAACGATGGGTGTGGATGCTACAGTGAACGATCCTGTTTAAATGGAAGAATACAATTTAAAATGTAATAACTTGAAGCATTACATTCATTTCTGCAGTACTGCAACCAATTTACAAATAACAGGGGCACCATCTGTTCTCTAAAGAACTACGGGAAAAAATGCCTGCTAGCAATTAAGATGTTGTGCATGAGATACAATTTCTGCAGATTTCACTTTTCCTTTTTTTTTTGTTTGTTTCATTTGGTCAGCCTGGAAAGTATGTCATCACAAATGTCGATGTATGGTCTTACCAGTGTTTTTCTCTGTTTTAGCCTACTTAGCTTACAGATGTACTTTTAAAATCAGTGTATCTGGTATTCATGACTAATGTGAATTTGTAGAGAGGAGATCTGAGAGAGATAGAGAATTATCTGGATTTAAGTTCAGAGCTTTTCCAATCCTGGCAGGCTGACACTAGTTGAACATTTATTCTGCTCTGGCTAATGTATTCTCTCTCTGGCCTCTCAATTATTCTTAGTTTTCCTTTTCTCTTTTTAATGGTTATGGTACATTAATGAAAGTACTGCTTCTTTCAGGTTTTGTTAGCACTGAGTCTTTGCTAACATGGTCACCAATGTCACAACTACTTTCACTGTTACAAATTTCCACGGTGCTAGAGGGTTTGAATTTTAAAGACAGCATAGATCTGTTAATGCATTTTGTAATTTGATTGTATTAATGTGTTTGGTAACGTGCTCAGATCTTCAGAACAAATCTGTGGTTTCTGAATTCTATTTGAGAGTGTTTTCTATGTGCATAATGACATTCTGGCACATGATATGGTTGCTATTGAAATAAGTCAAAAAATGCATATTGAAATGCAAAACAAAGTCCTATGGGATAAATAAATAACACAGGCTGCAGTAGTACTTGCCATCAAACATGTTCTCTTTGGCCACAAAAGGCTTTCCCCTGCAAAATGGCTCTGGTTCACTACTACCATAGTGTCTTGGAAAGGTAGCTGAGCTTTGGCAACAAGTATTTCGGTTTCCATTTACGAACTAGCTGCAGTAGGTCTAAACTACACCAGACACTTTCTTTTACTGTGTCCCCACTGCTGAAAAAGCACATAATCTTCCTGTAGATAGAACAACGTAGGGATTAGGATGAGTTGGAATTCACCTGTGATTTCAAACTACACAAACACCTGGGATCCTGCAAAAATCCATGCTTGTTGCAAAAAAAACCCTTTTCACAGACACTGTGCTAAATCCATCCTCTGTGCCAAACCCCATGGAAGACCATATAAGCATGACCAGCAAGATATGATTGAATTTGTCAGTCACTCCAAAAACAGAATTATCACTTTCCACAGTAAAGAAGGTCAGGCCCACTCTGCTAGGACAGAAGATAAACTAGACCAGCGTCTTCAAAACATCTGCACAGAACAATCCTGACTTCTCAGATACAGAAGAAGCTAAAGGTCACTTTAGCCACACTGGCATTATAAAAATGGAAATGTGCAATATCATTAATTCTTTTCAGCTGCTAAGAAGTGTGTTTCAAAATTGCTTGATAAAAACTATTACGTGTCCTTCAAAGCAACACAGAGAGCAGATAAAGAGAGTTAGCATTCAGTTATGTACAATTTTAAGTGGAAAAATTAATATCCAGATTTAAAAACACAGCATTTTCCATCTAGCAATAAAATTACTCCAGTGCAAATGAGCACGGTCTTGGATTTCCTAGAACTGAACCCTAATTTTGAGATAATCCTTCTCTCACTGATATCTAGTAACTGTCCATATTACATTGCTGTGAACAGAACTGTACTTTGATCAATGAGAAAAATTCAATGGTAAGCAGCAATTACGTGGATCTGAGATGAACGCAATGGATGTATTTTCATCACGGAGAAAGCCAGACACATTGGTCGCATTAATACGAGTTATGCTTTTAAATTTGATTTGCACTGCATGCTGGAATCCTATTCTGTTCCACTGAGTTATGAGTTACATGATCACTATATCTATAAAAGGAAATTAAAACTGATTATCCTATTTCACTTTTTGCTAAAGTGAGTACCTAACAGTTTAAATACAATTAACGAGGCCTTACTTATCAGAAAAGATAATACTTTATTCAAGAAAAATCTCTATTTTTAGAAAACAAAGGGAATTGGCAGGCACACCTCTAGACCAGACTTCAGAGCACATTGAGGGTGAGGAAAAGCATGAGCCTGGGCTCCTCTGGTGCTGCCAGTGTCATGGGGAATACAAGCCGGTGGCAGGGACCAGTCACGCCCATTTCCCTTGGCAGTGGACAGGATCAGTCTCTTTCTGATCAGATGTCATCTGCTATGGGGAGAGGCAGGATACATAAGCTGCATCTGCTCCTTCTAGCCTCAGAAAAGTGTTGCAAGCTTCATGAGCTAACAGAGGTTTTGGAAGCACCCACAGAAATGGCATTATTGTTGTTTACATTTAAGAAACAATTTCTAGCATGTTTGTGAAAATGTACATACAGACACATGGCATAGAGAAGCTAAAGAATATCTGGTTATTTAATTGCTTTGCTCATCCAGAAAATGAGCAAAACTACTTATTGCATTGAGTCTTAGGAATGACATCAGAGCAGAAAACATCTGAGAGAAAAAAACTAATTATTCACTACTTGTTTACTTTATGGTGCTTCACAGCAGCAGTCTGTTCACACACTGCTGTAGCTGGAGGAATATTACACAGGCTAGGAAACCTAAGCCTAGCCATACTAGCTGCATTTTAATTTCAGTGGGAGGTGTGTGTGGCTGTATATGACACACCTATCTGGTTTATCTTAATAGTCATGGGGCTGAAATACAGAAAGATCTTATTTTTCAAAACCATACATATACCAAGACTATTGCGCATTTTAGTACCTTGCCTGTTCAAAGGATCAGATGGGCAGAATACCCATTTTCACACAGCTACATTTGATAAACCCTCAAAACACCATTTTGCTGCTGCTTGTTCTTCCACTCAGCAGAAAAGGACATTTAATGAAGTTCAGTGAGCTTTGTCTTATCCCTCCTTCACTGTTCCTTCCACAATTTAACTCTTAAGAAAGAACGGTGCGTTTTTTATATGAAATAGCTTATATTTTTGAGCTGCCACATGTGAGTAATCCCTGTATGGGAGTACTGTTTTCACTTCCATCTAACTCTATTTTCAGAAGATTGTGTATTTTTCAAAGTGAAAAAATTGTTCATTCTGGCACTTGACAATTTGGCCTGGGAGAAAAATGGTGACAGCACTGAAAAATCATGCCTGCACTGATCAAGCTGCGAAAATAAAAAGATGCCTAGGTAAGCCAGAAGATATCTTTTCGCAAATTGGTCTTTCTAACAGCAACTCAAGGAAAAAGCAGTTTTCGGTCTGGTAATACAAGTAAAGATTCTCATTTGCACCTGTGGCACCAACTCAAAACCTCGTTTTCTGTATCTCCAACTGATAATCCATTCCCTGTTCCTAAGCGTATAAAATAAAAAGCAAGCACCAGGCTTGGTATACAAGCCCCTGCGCTGGACACTGACCCTCAACACAACATTCAGATGGGACAAAGGCAGCAGCTGCCTTTCCACAAGGCACGCTCAGGGATCAGAAGCAGGACACCTAAAAAAGACCACCTGCTGCTCAAGGATGAAAATCAAAGTTGATAAAAGAATTTCTCTGTGGCAAAAAGGAACTCCTACAACAAAGGTAAAGCTTCTTCACTGTAAAGGTAAATGTGGACTGTGCTTAGGTTCAGTCTTCAACCCTGCCCCACTTATTGGTATGTTCTTCGAGCTCCAACTTTTCCCTTTTCTTTGGGACATTAGCAGAGTCACAGCCCTCAGGAAAGGAATTGGTGTTTGTTCTGGGTTTCACAGTGGTGCCCCAGAAGCCAAACACGTCTTTTCTACTGGTTTGCTTGAAATATTTTATCTTCCATGCCTGATTTCAATCAGGTTGTTGTTCCTTTATTCTTTCTTCCTCCCTTCATGAGAGCACTCTGGATAGACTAATGAGGAAGAAAGAAGCAGCTACTCATTCCACAGCTAATGAGTCTTGTTTCTCTCTGAAGTGTATCATCCAAACCAGCTGGTGACACTTTTAATGAATGTCTATCAAATATTTATCACTCTGACTACAGGCAAGCTATAATTCAAACTCTACTGATGATCTCATATAAAACACTTAAAAATCACTAGGACCTAGAAAAGAGAAATCTGATCCTAACTTTCACTTGTAATATGCCATGCAGACATCATGATTTATAAAAGTATAGTCAAACCTGATGAGTTTATTAACATAATACAAAAGTATGTCCCCACCACTTGTGTAGATGTTTGGTTATAGTAGTAAAAAATACATATTTAAATAATGGGCATGCTACAAACCAAAGCTTGCACATTTCAAAGTAGTCAAATATTTCACAATTGTCAAAACCAACTATGTATCTTTTATGCTCTGTTTCATTAAAAAAGAAAGAGGGGAAAAAAGGAAAAGGAAAAAGCAGTAAAGAAGAAAAAATGGAAAAGGTGACAGAAATGCCTTAATGATTTACAGTTTAATTAATGCTCAAATAATTTGCTCAACATCAACAAGGTTTCAATACTGCCCTGAAGGACTAGCTGAAAGTTCAATATTAAGTCTACAGCAAGATAGTGATAAATAGTCAACAAATCAAGGATTTGTAGCTAAAAAATGGAAATCTTCTGTTTTCTGCTAAATGCAGGATTAATAAGTATCATCATCCAATATTTTTGTCCTTTTTTGATACTGCAAAACATGTAACCTTTCACTTGCTATTCCCTCTATTTTATTTTTTTATTTTTTTAAAACTCACAAAGCTCTTGTCACTCAAATGATGTTAACCAGTTGAGAAAATGAGGAAGGAACAAGAGCAAATGGCACAAAAGATCATTTCATTTGCCTGACGAGGCACATTAATGAATTCCACTTAGACTGGAAAAATACACCACAGCATCATGCATTGCTTTAGCTTGAATGATTCGTAGTCTGTGCCATTTGAATGTACAGTAAACTGTACTCAAGCAATTAAACATGAAAGAGCATAGGCTGGCCTGAAATAATGTTAGACACCAAATGCTTTGTTTGTCCTATGTCTTCAGCAGCTTCAGCTTTAACTCTATTTCAAAACGACATATGCCCTGGGAGAGCTGTCTAACTGTGGTTATAAAAAGCTACCTCTTTTTCTTTCCTTTCACAAAAGAATTCTTTAATTATTTTCTTCTTACACTTTTGTTTAAGCCCTTTCAATTCCTGTTAACCCCTTTGCTGCTCATAGCAGCTGCCTTCTAGACAGTATGGCTAAAGTAATGGCTAAAAGGCAGGAAAAGAAGAGCAAAGATATTTTGGCTTTCCTTAAGATTAGAATGATGTTTTCTAAAAGGTAGTGTTAGTATGACATAACATGCGGCAACATGAAAAAATTAGTTTAATCAGGGCTTTAGATAATTGTAAAACTTTATTGAAAGAGGCAGATTCCCTGCACCTCTCAGATCAGAATGTAAAATACATAAACAGGAAACTCAGATGACAGACATACCAATCAAAAGAAGGTGATCTACACTATAAGGGACAGACAAAAGTGTACATTATTTGCATGTTTTTTCCAATAATTTTTGTGTTTTTAAGTATTCAGGTCTCAGAAGGACTCAGTGATAAAGTCTACCCTATATGCTGCAGAAAATGAGTAAAGAAATGCATTTTAATACCTCTTAGTGAAAGTAGAGATCAGCACAGAAATATTACAAGACCTCTTGTATATCTATACTATATCACTATAGGTGATAGTAGTGTTTGAAATGGGATAAGACATGATCATATGGTATATATTCCTTTTAAACACGTGTACTAGTGATTTCAGATGGAGCCTTGAAGATGAAATTGCTCCATGCCAGTATGTTGATGTTTCTGTATCAAAACCTGTAAATATCTATCCTTACCATCGGATGACCTCATTCTGATTCTCATAAAGCAGACATGACAGTTGCTGAAAGTGTTAGGAAAAGGTTAGGAAAAATAACTGTAATTATAAAGCAAGTGTTTTGATTAGAAGAGTCTAAAAACAAAGCCAAAAAAATCTACAGAATTTCAGAAAAAATACTGCTATACTTGACCTATCATAGCAGGATCTTTAAGCATCAGGTTTCACATTTTCACATGTATTAACTTAGCTTTAGAATGTTGTGTTGTATCCCAAACCATATTTCTTTTGGTACAAAAAGGAATGTAAAAAATTATAAGAAATATTGTTGTATAACAGCTACAAGCCAGCTAGGTATGCTTCCATTTTTCTTTCCAAAAGAATAACAGACATATGTTAGATCTGAAGTGTTTATTTTTCCCCTCTTAGTTTTTTGGGTTTTGTTTGTTTGTTTTTTTTTTTTTTTTTTTTTTTTTTTTTTAAATCAAGCAGATAATATTTATGCTGCAAAACCAAGAGCCACTAAAATCAAATATTAAATATAAGCATAAAAGACATACAAATAATTAATTTGTGATGTTCCAGGGAACATACAAACAAACAAAATTTCACCAACTTTTAAGATTAGAAAAAATCAGGTATGTAAGGTACATTATAATGCAGCTGGTACTGAACATCAAAGGGATCAATCTAGTAGGATCAAACATTGGCCTGATTTGGTGCCAGAACTTTTATTTTTTGAGGTCTTCTCAGTGTTTTCAGCTGACCATTGATCCCAAGCAGCATAAGTCTTTCCTCCACCCTCAAACAACACAGGGAGCTTGTGTTCAGCAAAAGCAAACAGTGCTTGTGAGGTATCTGAATGCTCCCTCCTCTCTGCATAGCAGGAAAAACATCTGTGCAGAGTCCAAGGCAGAATTTGGCTCCTGACAAAGGAACTGTCATGAAAAACACATGAATCTGAACAAGATCTTTCTGGCCTTTTTCTAACACACACACACATGTATTTCTTCAAATACCTTATTCATTAGTCTATGGGGTGTCTTCCACACCACTCCTGACCTCTGTGCAGATTCATCTTCAAAAGAACGTCAGTGAAGAAATTAGAGACATTTGTGAGATCATACCATATTTTGGAGACAGTGAACTCTCTCTCTTTTTTTTTTTTTTCCTACGCCAGAGACTGTCTAGTCATGTTCCTGCCAAAAATTTGTTTTCCTCTTTCCATGTTTTCTGTTCTTCCTTTTTAAATTAACATCACATTTGAGTCAAAGATTTAAAACAGCTGAGCTTTCAGGTTTGAGTTGAGAACAGTCACTTATTCATTTGAACACTCCAAATCAATTTCACTTATTTCCTCCTAAAAATGTTGTCACTTTTTTTTTCAAATAATTCTGTAAACTGAGCCACACTCCAATTATATAATTAATAAGGCTGTGAATACTTAAAATGTTCTAATTTTGGCATATAGTTCTGTCATCAACAACGCAAATTTCATTTTGCTGATGTCTTTCCAAGATAAATACATGAAAATAAATTAATTTAAAGGTTGCAAAAAGGCTTGGCTTGATAGACTTGCAGACTCATGCCCTCTGTTTTTCAGAGCAGGAAGAATGTGGATAATGGCCAGGACATCTGTCAAATACACTCCATCTACAGCCATAACTCAGTGAGCCAGACGTGCAATCTAATAATCCTGGCAAATCAATAACAGTAAAATTGAAGTTGGTGTACTTGCAGTAGAGAAGAATTTAGCAGTGACTAATTATTATGGTCAATTTATACTGTGACAAGACAAAATTACAGGACTGGTGCTGCAGGCCAAGCACAGTATCTCTCAGAGGTCATCAGTATGTGACATAACATATGAAAAAGACCCTTAAAATCCTTAACCAGGCATTAGTCACCTCTGGAGGCCATGTGTTCCAATGTACTACTCCAAGTACAACCAATATTGTGTTGTTTTTCTCCCCCCCCC
>WBMW01001505.1:75725-127139 GCA_013396635.1 Penelope pileata
AAATCTAACTAGATTTCTTTAATTGTAAATTCAGTGCAATGCTGTTTGTCCTACCACTTACAATTTTTAGTTACAGACTTCTTGGGGCTGAACAAATCCAGGCCCCTGCTCACATATTCCTTACTCTCTTTTTGTTGTTCAAATATGTTCTATGCCAATGAACCTTCCCACCACAGGCAGGACATTTTAACCACATGTAACTTAGCTAAATTAGCACAGAGCTGAGGGAAAGGGCAGGGAATTGCTGTACTACAGAACTCCCACTGCAAAATTTGAAAATCAGGCAGAAATCTAGACATATCAGAATTTCTTAGAGACAATTTGATATCCTGAATTTATATATGTGTGTGTATGTAAAACAGGAAAAAGTATATGTATTACATATATAATGTATATTATACGTAACATATTAGCATATTGTATATAATATACTACATGTTACATATAGTATACATAATATGTATATATTCATATATAAATGTAGAACAGGAAAATAAGTAATTTGTTTAATAGCAAGCCATCACTGCTGTCTGCACAATATTTTTTTAAAAAAATCACTGAAAAATTATCATGAAATCCTGTTCTGAGTAAAGAGATTGTCTTGCACATATAATGAACAGACTATGTGTAAGATTGTCTGTTTTCTATGGATCTCTAGTAATTGTGTAATAAGCTCTCATACAACAGGATCAAGCATAACCTACATTTTGGGCAGAGAATGAATAACAAAAATGTATGAGAACCCCAGAGCTGCACGGCTTCAACTTTGGCTAAAGAAGGAGAAGCATTCCAGGGGGCAGGGCCTGTGATAAGTGGTTACAGAGGTGTTACAGTAACCTGAGCAGTATACTGATTGCAGATTTGGTGCCCCTCATGATCACTTTCCCACCATAGGGTCAAGGATAGCCCAAGGCTTCCTGGCAACAAAAGTAAAAGTAAAACTCAGCTTTGCCACACCAGTACAAAGGGTGGAATGGAAAGGGTTCAGCTGGGATGCCTGGGATGCCTCAACAATCACAGGGTCTTACTGCTCTCATTGCCCTATGTGCTGCCCATCACATAGCGCAGCAGACCTCCAGATCCTCCTCGCCTGTAGAATGGACAAATCAGAAAGCACATCCACGGCTAGTTCAATGCCCCTGCCCCTTAACTGCCCTCACTTTGCCCATGTCTAGAGCAAACCCTGATATAACAAACCACCCAGACTGTTTCTCACTAGCTTGGAAGACGTAGTTATGTTCATCATTTTATCCTTTGAAACTAATATTTTCTCAGTATTAAAATGATAAGGTATTTTGTATGTACTTTACCATTTAAAAATTTCAGTCAAAGAGGTATGATCCATTTGTGCTGCCCTATGGCCGTCCTTTAACTGTACTGTCACTGTGATAAGCCTATGAAAGCATAAAACAGAGGATCAACCTGCTCCAAACTCTAAATTCATCGACATATCCTGCCTGCTTGTCTTCGGTAGAAAGAAGAAAAGTCATATACTCCTCAGAACACAAGCAGCGATACCTGCTATATATCAAGCTTCATTTATACATTCAGAGTTCAGAGTTTCAAGCAGGGAATTTTCCAGTTTGGTCTATTACAGAAGTGCTCATCCTTAGCTTGGTTTCTTTCTTTTGCAAGTTTGTAGCAATTACTTCCTAATGGCAGGTACTAAACCTTTCATTTTTTTTAAAAAAGGACAGGACGAACAGCTGAGATTTTAATATTTGAGTCATATATATTACTCAAGAGTTTTGCAGTGTCACATGAGCATAAAATCACATAGCTGGTAAAAACTATACACAAGCTTTTCAGTTTAAAATTACGTTTTTTCCATAATAAGAACACTAAGCTTTAAAGCTATTTTGCATCCATCAGTACTTACTTGACAATCTCTGATGAAAAGCACAGTTGAACTTCCCATGCCACAATGTATGTTGGGAGGAAAAGCAGCTTACTCCCTTACTGAGATAAGTGCAGCTCAGAACGAAAATTTAAACTTGCCTTTTAAAACAACAACAGCTCATCAGTGTGTTAAGAGGAAATTTCCAGCCACTACTGTTGAAAACTCTATATCAGATTTTAATGTCTTAGCAGGTCAACAAAACACTTTCTCTTATGCCCCAAACCTATAACTCAATCTATCACCCCACCTTGCCAACTTATAAATAATGTCTCTTTGGAAATGTGAGAATGCAGATTAGTCTCCCAAGATAACTACACAAAAAGAGCTAGACTGGCTAAGAAACCACAGCCTGAAATGATCTTAAGTCTCTCCAGAGAAAACCTGGCAGGATTTACTATAATTTTATGTATGAATATCATACCATGTGTCTTTTACCTCTCATGAAAAAGCAGTAGGTCCAAGCTCCACATAAATAATAATAAATAATTTATGTTAGGTTCAACTCAGCTAATTGAATTCATTGCTTTTTGTCTTATGGTTTGTGGGTCTGAACTCTGTGAACTCCATCCAAGTGAGTCTCTATAGGTAATTAACAAAAGCAAACTCATGTTCAATAAAATAAGATTAGCTGCACAGTCAGCAGTCATTAGAAAAACATAGGCAGTAAATTTTCTTTTAAAAATTTATCATAAATTTATTGTCAAAAATCTCTACCTTATTCATTTTAATTGCCTAGTGTGTCAGGTAGATAAGTACAATTATTAAAAAAATAAAGGATAAAAAACTTTAGTTACGGCAGATAAAACGAAGTTATCCTTTACTGAACTGCCAACTTTTGAACTCAAACTGATCCCCCCCTCACTGCCTCATGGGACAATACGACAAGCCATCACATTTTTGACATTTGCTATGATACACAGTGGCATTTTGTGCAAGGACAAAACATCCAATAGCAGCATTTTCCTCTTTGTGTCTTCAGAAAATTTGATTCCACCTTGAAAAAAAAAATGCAAAAAGCAATGCTACTACTAATAAAAGGGAAGTAAAATTAAAGGAATTTCACTAAAATCTTGCAGTCTCTTTTGTGAGTAAATTATAGCCAAGTCAGACTGACCAATAATATAAGAACACAAATGACTCTGGAGTTAGAATGGGAGAGATAAGAGACTCCTTTCTTCCAATGCAGACAAAAAAGGAATCTTCAGTTATTAATGGGCCATATTTCCCTACACTTATCACAACTGGAGTTGTAGAAGTTCAAACTGTGATCAATCACATACTATATGTCCTTAATTATAGTCTGAAAGGCCCAGAGATATTAGATTCTTTAATTAAACGTTCACCTACTGACTTCAACGTATCACTTAAGAGAGAAATATTCTGATAGTCTCAATATGACTGTTTGAAAGATCTATCCCTACACATAAATGAGTTATCATATAATTATAAAAGCAACTACTAATATTATCGATCACCCCATTTACTTACTAAAGAACTGTGAGTGACACAATTCCACTGTGAGCAATACTGAAAGAAGCAGAAACCAGCAGGCCAGACGTGTGCAAACCAAAAGCTTTCAATTTGCAACCAGACTTGCTATTGTCTACAGATTACACTGACTCAAAACTTCCACTCAGCTAAAGTAATCAGCAAATCAGTAGGAAAATGAAGGATGCAGTAACGTGACCCCTGCTTGGTGCTGGAAGAAGCCAAAAGCCAGTTTTGCTTTTCCTCATCAATTAACATTTTGAAGCAATCCCTTCAATTTAGGGAAGGCTTCTACTAACATTTGCTAAGATTAAGCATCACTTCAGAAGACTTTAAAAAGCTAAAAAGAGTAAATCAAGGCACAGAGGCCAGGACGTTGTCTTGCCTACTTGCAATGGAGGAGTTCAACATTGAGGCTAGGGCAAACGTCGGCATAACTTCATGTAGAACATGCTGTGCATTATTAACACTTGGCAATTGCAGTACTGATTAAGAGCTCAACCGTACAAATGCTTATTCACAGAAATAATTACTATTCAGTTAAGAAAGCCTACTGAAAACAATGGGACTACTAAGATGCTCACAAAGACTGAAGTCAGGGAAAGACTGTTCAACAGATAAGAAGGAAGAAACAATCCAAAGCAGCCTGGCCTATTCTCTGTCTTCAAGAAGAGTTACACACATGACGCACATTCTGAAGAAAGCAAGCATGGCCTTAGTTTTACATCAGGTATCTCCTTTTTTAATCTTATCATAACCTGTGTGAATTTTACCCTATCTTGTTGTTGTGCAAGAAATACCCAAGATCTAGCTAAATTTTGGGAGGACAATGATCCCTGACAGATTTTGCTCACTCTCCAGAACACTCTGGTTAATTACACAATAATAAAATGTATCAATTATATCTCCTTTTGATATCAAAAATATTCTGATTGCATAATGTGATCGCAACCTTTAAAAACATTCTGTCCCATTTTATACAACACAATAACAAGAAGGAGACATAAAAATAATATATGACAAGGGATTATAGCGCTACTGTCCTTTTGCATTACTGGAAATGAAGATTCATACCACCATGCTTCAGCTGTCTTACTCACTGTTATTTCAACAACTGCTTTAACAGAACGCATAACAAAGATGATCAACATGTGGCGTTCAAACCAAGGATCTGTCTTGTGCTGATTGAGAACCTCATACTTTTCTGGTATATGTGTGGCGTTAGAAGCAATCTGGCACAAAGACAACCAAGAGTATCAAGAAGGAGCTGCTGAGACAAGGTTTGCTGGCTTAAATGAAACACAGCTGCATACCTAAATCAGCCTAGTCCTCAGTATACAGTGATGCAGTATTAGCCCTAAAACTGTTGTTTCTTGCCTTTGGAATATATACATACTTTTTCTTCCTCTTGACTTTCCAGAATTTGTGCTGCATGACTTGGGTATACATAAAGATTCCCTTGTGTATAGTAAGACCAGAAGCAACCTGAAAAGTACCTAACAGAGGGATAGAGAAATACTACTTTTGTACAACTGTTTTACCATTAAAATTCCATTCATGGGTACATACAGTTTGGTCTGTAATTCAAGACAAGTGATGAACACTAACTTCAAAACAAGATGTTTTTGAAAAGACAATAGGTTGCATAATTTATCCAGTAAGTGCTCTGGCATAGCCTTCCCTATATCAACATTCCCATGAACATGAATTGGAACAAAGCATATACAGTAAGGTAAATGAAAAAAGCAATCCTTTTTCATATTCTTCTGACTATTATGTTAATGTAGATTTCACACAACAGAGGTGAATTTCCACTTGCAGAGTTTGTGGCATGTTAATATCCATATTTTTCTGCCTCTAGGTTTAGCACTTGGCAATAAGCCAGTAGAGAAGCCATGAAGTACAAAGGCAAAAGTAAAACAAAAGTCTGCTCAGATTGAGTCTCTGCAATCAGCAGTACAGACTTTGCCAGATGGAGCAGATGATGTGGTCAATGAAGGTGCAGAAGGTGAAGGAATTAATCTGAGGGAATTAACAGGATGCCTGACACCAGACTGCTCTCCAAAATCTCTTGTATCGGCTTCAACTGTTTGTGCAGAGTCAACTGCACATGGTGGACATGCATTAATTGTGCGTCTCTCTCTCCTGTTAATGAATTTATTGATTGTTTTTACTGTGCTTATCTCACTTCTTCTATGTTATTTAATTTGGACAAGAAGTCCCCATTCCAAACATTTTGAATTGGAAATCATAGCTACTAAAACACTAACCTCCAATGCTATTTCCTGCCAAAGATATACAAAAAAAAAAGCTCTTTATTGAGAAATTCTACCACCTTCTTCCTGTCTGCTGCATATATATATGGTATACATATTATAGTAGTATATGCATATATATACATTGTAAAAAAATATATATATACACACAAATGCTAGATATATATACACACAGTGCTATTATATAAATATATATATATAGTCTGGTGCATTTAGAGGTATTTCTGTATTTTTCCGTAGTTACAACTTTTACTGTTCCATACACACAATATTGTGGCTGCACCTTTTTATATACTTTCAAGATCTGTCTTTTTTCAATTCAGTCTACTAAGCATAGTGAAGATAAAAAGGCATCTACAGGTCAGGACACACAGCAGCTCCCTGTCTGGGCATTTGAGCAACTACAAGCAGTAGTATTACGACAGTTTGATGTCACAGTTGACCTAATTTGGGCCATCTCTGAACTACTGGCTTGGGTTACAAGCACTGATGAGAGGAATCACTGGAGGAAAGATTAGCAAAGCTTGTTAACCAGTTTAATGATGCACTGTCATTATACTCAAAGTATCAGGCATAACCCAAAATGCCCAGAGCACCCTGGTGCTCTCAGAAGCACATTTAGAGGAACTCACCTCTCTTCTCCATCTCTCTCTAAACTGGTTATGATATCTTTCCTAAACCAGAAAAGCTGGGAGTCAAATTCTACTCAGTATTACCCTCCAAAGGACAAGTACAACACAGAGCCTCTCCTTTCTAAAACCATCTGCAGGAAGAAATCATAAATCTTTTCTTCCAAACAACTCAACAGATAAATGTGGCAGGACGTATAGATTCAAGACTTATCAGAGGAACTGAGTGGTTTTTTTTTTTATTTTTCTTTCTTTTTTTTTTTTCCCCAACTATTGGTGAAATAATTTCAGGGAAAATGAAACTTTTAAAATGAAGGTACTAGGAATCAATCTGATTGAATCTTTGACACTTTTATCCCTTTTCATAGCATCTAGATGTTGTTATGTACTGTTCAACTTGTGCTAAGACCTCAGCCTCACTGTCAGGAAGAAATGGCAAAATAAATTTTACTCTCTCCTTACTCCCACATGTTGGCAAAAGCTGATCAAGAAATCAGTGACAGGATCAAATTCCACCTTTTGCAACTTTTCCCATATTGCATATGGCAGTGACAAACATATATAAAAAAAAATCTAAAGAAATTATCTTTTGCTATATCTTCCCATTTGCAGTTTTTTTTTCCCTATGGAATAACCAATCTTATCAACAATGCTGGCTAATATACCTTGTTTTCATCTTCACCTGTCTTAACAAGTTTTAAGTCTAAAATTCCAATTATTACCTTGAAAACACATGAGCTACACATTCATACTTATCTTTTTTTTTTCCCCTATAATACTATAACATGAAATCTATTGAAACCTGGAATCCAACAGCATTTATCAGATGTTGATGTCCAAATTTGAACAGAATGCTGATGACTTCTACCAAGTCCATCTTTGACCAGTGTCACTAAAATATTTACCAAAATAGAACCTTTTTTCTAGGGAAAAAAAAGAGATAAATTGGCTTTTTATCATAAAAATGATATGGGATGCCATCCAGAGGGACCTGGACAGGCTTGAGAGGTGGGCCCATGCCAACCTCATGAAATTCAACAAAGCCAAGTGCAAGGTCCTGCACCTGGGTCGGAGCAATCCCAAGTACACATACAGGCTGGGCGGAGAATGGTTTGAGAGTAGCCCTGAGGAGAGGGACTTGGGGGTGTGTGTTGATGAGAAACTCACCATGAGCCGGCAGTGTGCGCTTGCAGCCCAGAAGGCCAACCGCATCCTGGGCTGCATCAAGAGAAGTGTGGCCAGCAGGTCGAGGGAGGTGATTCTGCCCCTCTACTCTGCTCTCGTGAGACCTCACCTGGAGTATTGTGTCCAGTTCTGGGGCCCCCAACACAAGAAGGATGTGGAGCTGTTGGAGCGGGTCCAGAGGAGGGCCACGAGGATGATCAGAGGGCTGGAGCACCTCCCCTACGAGGACAGGCTGAGAGAGTTGGGACTCTTCAGCCTGGAGAAGAGAAGGCTGCGGGGGGACCTGATAGCAGCCTTCCAGTACCTGAAGGGGGCCTACAGGAAAGCTGGGGAGGGGCTTTTTACAAGGATAGATCATGACAGAACAAGGGGTAATGGTTATAAACTGGAAGAGGGTTGATTTAGACTGGATATAAGGAAGAAATTCTTCACTGTGAGGGTGGTGAGACACTGGAACAGGTTGCCCAGGGAAGTCGTTGATGCTCCCTCCCTGGAAGTATTCAAAGCCAGGCTGGATGGGGCTTTGGGCAACCTGGTCTAGTGGGAGGTGTCCTTGCCCATGGCAGGGGGGTTGGAACAAGATGATCTCTAAGGTCCCTTCCAACCTGAACCATTCTATGATTCTATGAAAAACAAAGGTTTGCTAGCAGCTATTATTTATCCTTTTCATATTCAGAATTTCTTTGGCTTGGCAAACTAAGCCAAATGCTGACTTTTAAGGATAGCATATAGGCAGACATTCCAGAACCATCTCTTTTTACTTATTTCCATATTCATTAAAACCCATCGTGCCCCCTACAGTGAGTTTGGGGGTCTATTAGCAAAAGGAAATTAAGCTTCCCTTACATTACTTCCACATAAATTATATCAAAGTAACTACATAAAAGTCCATGAATAACATTGGTCAGAACAGCCAAACCTCACACGCATCTCATGGTATCAATATGTTCTTGTCCAGTCTAAAAACATTCCTACCTACCAAATTAGCACAGGAGTGGATTTAGCACACAGTATTTATTCTAACAGCAACAATACCTGAAGTTTCAGAAAATCTTTGCTTTGTAAATGGTATGGAATATGGGGTGGATAATGTCCTAGTTTCTAACAGAAGCTACACGTCTCGTAGTGTCTAGTATGAATTTATCTTGTACCTCCGAGATACTGATAACATCCTGGCAGTGTTGAGCGGAGCCGAGAACATAACTCACTTCCGCATTCCTCTGCCAGTGAAATAGTTAAGGGGGGCATAAGGAACTGGGAACTGGGAGGGGACAGGACCAGGGCAGCTGACCCAAATTGGCCAAGGAGCTATTCCATCCCATATAACATCATGTGATTGGTTGGTGGTTTTTCCGGGTTCCGTTCGTTACGGAAGGGGGCTAGCCGGGAGGAAGGGTCACCAGTGGCTGTGAGCCCTTGCTCTGCGTATCCTTTTTGTGTATATATATATATATATATATATATGTACTGTTATTTCTTTTGATCTCTTTACTATTTTAGTAAATAGCATTTATCCCAACCCACGCGTTTTACTGCATATCTCTCTACTTCTCTCCCCCGTCCCATTTGGGGAGGGGGGAGGGTGAGTGAATAACTGTGTGGAACTCAGCTATCTGCTGAGCCAACCGATAACACAATATTATTTATTAATGGTATTTGTTTCTTTAAGTTAAACATATGATCATGACCTTGAAGAGGATGAAGGCTATGACTGAGATGTGTAAACAAAACTAGCTGTCAGGACTCACATCCACATGCTTAGAAAAAGACCTAATGTACTTATGACTGTATTAAGACGGAAAAAGCCTTGATACATGCACAATGTAAAATCCTAGCCTTGCTGTACATTATTCATCTAGATTTCCAAAGGTACTTTATGGGAAATTATTCTAAATGGCAGGTGATTCTGTACACTAGACTGAGAAAAGAAGAAGGAAGCAATTTCCCAACAGTTCCCTGACATCAATCCTCCTGAAAAATAAGTTTGACTGTGAGCTTGAGGCACCACAAGCCTGAGCTGAAAAATCCCAACAGGGCATTCCAAGCTATGCTGGTGTACCTTCCTTTTCTTATGCATGGTGTGACTTCTAAAAACTTTCTAGTTTAAAAAATTCTTTAGTAAGGTAAGATTTATAGAATGTGTACATAGTGAAATGAAAAAAATAGTAGACGCCTTCTCATTTGCTAGTACTTCACAGGCCTTGACTAGAAGGAACTTTCTCATTATAATGTTTCCTTGTTTTCAGGAAAATTTCTCACTCCTCTAAGTGAGATTAGTCTTTTTTTTTTTTTTTTTTTTAAATCTGCACTAGAAGTGTTTTGATGATAAATTATGATGATCATTTATGTTGATTTGTGAAAAACACCACAGAGATAAAACATTGACCTTTCAGTGATTACTATTGTACTGTGCTATATACTTTTGGATGCATATTGATGACCTTCTTGTCTACTTCAATAGGAAAAGATAATTAAATTCAAGTTGAGCAATGTACGAGTTATTCTTCACAGCTTGAGATTCTATGCGGCAAACAGTTGACATCAACATTATTAATATAAAAATAAACAACCAGCAGCGGAAAACAATCATTGAAGACCTTCCTCCAGTTTGAATCTGCCTTTCTTTCTGGACAAAACCTGTAGCTTACTTCAGAGAATTCAATAAAAACTTAATGTTAAGAATATAAAATTGATTGGCATTTTGAATGTCTACCCTTTCAGACAGATAAATCTGTATGGAGTATGGATCTAGATGGTCCCAGATTTCAAATAAAACAATCATGGTTTTTTACATGGATGTACCGCTTACTGTTTTAGACATCCCAGATAACTTGGACAACTCTGCTTTTGTCCAAATCACATCACAGATCAGACAAACCTTGCCAGGGCATTTTAAGAGAACCCTAAATACCTACAACTAAGAAACGGACTGTAAAAAATTCTGCTCATCTCTTTTTGGTGGATTATTCAAACTGAGGAAGACTGATGATTTATTCATAAAGAAAAAAGGATCCTAGTTATCATCTGCTAAATTAAAGAAAAATGTTCAAAAGTCTTTAAGAAAAAAATAAAATAAATCAAAAACATGCTTTGTCTTTTTGAGTTTTTGCTTAACCACTAAGATTTGCTGAATTTTTATTCCCCAGTTTTCTCCAAGACAGCATTCACTGAAGAAAATATTCTAGCCAGTAAATCCTTTCCTGCTTGTACTTATCTAGCTCTCTTTCTCCAATCATTTTACTGCCCTCATTGCTAATAATTTTCTTCTAACGAAAATCAAGGGACACTGTGAGAAGAATCATTGCCTATAATTTTCAATTTCTTTTTCCCTTCTCTCCCATCAGTCCTCACTGATGCCTGCTGCTCCAGCATTCCTTCCAGCAAGAGCATCTCATAGCTTCTAGCTGGCATCTCTGAAAATTGATGTGTTTACCATCCTTACAACACTTTTTCTGACCTGTTTAATGCTCTTGTTTGCTTATATTCAAAACCGCTTCTCTTCTTCTTTTCATTAAATAATTATGTCAATATATTGGTGTATCCAGACTCAACTTATGTGCACTTCTGACTGTATAACACCAAAATCCAATTTACAACTTGTCTCCTAAAGCCTGCTTTTTATAACTTTGTAGGAACCTATTTGCACATATACAAATATACGAAAAATCTATAGTGTCCCTCTGTGGTTAGAAAGCACCTAAAGCAGCACAGTTTGTTAATACACAAATCTGTTATTGCAAGAAAACAGATGAGCTATTGTTTACTGACCAATTTACTACAGATCAAATCCTTAATATATTAAATGAGACATTCCTGTACCATGTGACTCCTCTGGCTTACCAAAGGACTGTAGTGTACTGTCTTGAGGAAATTCAGCTCTGCCTTTCCTGTTTCTGCGGCAGAGGCTGAAAACGCCACAAGAGACAGTTGATTCTGCTGCTTCTCAAAGGAATGCAGACTATCATTACCTACTACTATCACTGAAGACCATTTTCTGGATATGAATAGTATATAGTGGAACTGAGGTCTTTCTTGCTAGGCTAGATGGATGTTTTTATGTGGGTGTAAACGTATATGTGTGAGTGTGTCAAGAGGTAAGTGTATAGTCAAGCTTCATCCAGAAGCTTTACATTGAAGGGAAACACAAAATCTTTGCCTAATTATGAAAATGAATGTCAGAATCCTAGACCAGTACAACTAGAATAATATATCGTAGGGTATCAGTGTTTCATAGTATTACACTAGAATTTTCCAAAATGAAGCTGAGATGTTTTAAACAGACTTTCCATTGGTCCACTTTTAAAGCACCTATTGTAGACAATGTGTCTTTCTTCAATTTTTAAAATGTGTTGGGTTGTAGAGAAGTGAAGTGAATCTTTGAAGTTATTCAATGTTTTGCCTTAGGCAGGCACCAGTTACTAGGACATTTTCTTACTTTAATACTGTTAGATAAGACTTACTCAAATCAGCTGGATTAGATTTGAAAATTATTGCTTAGTAGCCAGTAGATTAGCATGTAGGTGTGACGATATTCTCATCAACTTTTGAATTCATCAGTATTAAGAGCACATTGTTGACATTTGAACTTTCAGACTCAGAACTTAAGGACATGAGCCAGAACAAACATTGCTGAGGGATGCAATTAGAACTGCTTTAATGTGTTGCTGTCAGATATCTGACAGCCTTGCAGGTAAAGAGTACAAAGTCATAGCATCAAACAACCATTATTGCTAATTTCTGAGCATTTAAACACTTAATTACTTATTCTCTCAAACTTCTTTAACAAAAATCAAGGATGCCTGAGAACAAGTCCAAAAAGAGTAGAATAAAACCTTTGAGAAATTCTCTTGAAAGTTGGAAGCAGAAAACAAAACGTACAAGGAATATTTTTCTTGTTTTCTTGTGACTGCAGCTCAGATCTAAGTGCAGTGTATCATTCTGTTTTACACTATTTGCAAAGGCCAGTGTTATTATTCTATTGGTTAACGGTATATTGTTTAGCATCAGTAACAACTCAACTGTATTAGAGCAGTAGCTATCCATCAGTACAGGCATGCTCATTATGTACTTACAATGTACTGCTATTTCACTAGCTCGTTTTCTAAATAACTGACTGCATGATTTAATTTGCTTCTGTTGTTAAATACCTACCATATCACAGTGAAACAATACTTTGCTGACATCTATTCAACATATACTGTCATATTGGTTGTTTTAGACAACTGACATAGCTTTCGTTTTCTTTTAAATGAAATTTGTAAAACAAACAAACAAACAAACAAACAAGAGACAGAAAAGGCCATAAAATGCCACTATCGGGAAATGCTGTGTAAGGTCCCTAACAGTGAACCTTAGGGCTGACTTTCATTATGGGTAGATGGAAGGTGAGCATAAAAGCATTGATGCTTCTTCTCTTCTATCTTCCCAAGGAGCTTTGGGCACAGCGAGTCTCTGTTGAGTTTGTACTTGCAGAAAGACTCCTTCATTTACAGTAATTAATGCCACAGTACTTTTTTTCCTGGGTAACGAGTAACGATCTTTCTCTTCCCTCTGAAGCACTGTCATCAAGTGCCCTTCCAACTTCTTTGTTACATCAGCCATGTGGCAGCACAGCTGTTATAGCACCGGCACCTCAAAGAGGGTAGTGTCGGCTCTCAGAATGGTCCGTAGAGGCTAAAATGTAATCTTCAATGGATCCTGAATGACTTTGTCAACAAATACTCTCACTGTGTCAAAATATGCCAGTGTTCAGGATTTTGTTGGCCATTACCATACTTTAAAATAACCAACAAGAAAACACGATTCGGTGAAGTAAGATCATTGTGAACGCTTTTCTTAGAGCACTATACAATATTTTCTTATCAAAACATTACCAGATAAAGGGTTACTGCACATTTTTGAAAGATAATTTCCTGGTTTTCAAGACCGTTATCTGTAAAACAGATATAAACCACAGCTATCTCTAAAATTGTCTTTACATTGTTAGGCATTCAATACGATTTGTAAAAGCCAAAAATAAAACCCAAAATGTGGCACGCATTTAACTGATTAACTGTGAAGTCGAGAACGGGATGTTTTACCCTACTTTGAATGAACAGACAAATTAAAATAATCTTGACAGTATTACATATCTTATTTCATTATTTCATCAATAGAGCGTGTGAAGAACAAATTTTTTCTATAATGTTCATGACAGAGGTTTACATAAGTCATAAATACATTACTATCCAACAGCTCTATATTTCCACTCATCTTCCTGAGCTTTGAAAAACAAACACAAACATATTACCTTATTATCCTCTTAAAGGCATTGATGGACACTCCTTGTTTCTCTGTTTCATGTCAAGCATTAATCACTGTCTTAGTTGCACATGAAACTTTTATTGGGCAATTATCATCTAGATCTATATAAAATCCTTGTCCTTCACTCTATGTATTAGATAAAAATGCTGTTGCCTGAGGAATACAGCAGTAATCCATTATAAAATATTAAATCCAATAAAACAGGTGTTGTGTTTCTTGCACCATCAATTTCCTGGATTTAACTAGTGTATGGAGTGAAAGTGTCTGATGTTTCACCCTGGCAACTCCCACCATTACATCAGTGAAAACAGAATGTTCTCCTGGCATTGCAATACATGCACAAAACCCAAGGATAATGTTCTGTAATCTTTTTCAGTTGAGAGGAGAAAAAAAAATTTTAAATCTCCTCTCTTCTTTCTCTACCCACAAATCACCCTCTATCTTATATATGTTCATATCCTTTTGGCAATTAATAGTGAGGAGTAATAAAGTAATTATGAAAATAAAATTTTATTACTTTACAAACCCACAATTTTACCATTATAAGTGGAAGTGGAAAAAAAAACAACCCTACAAAAAACAAAACAAAGAGATACTTACAGTACTTGAATGGAGCTTACAAAGAGGAGGGGGACTGACTTCTTACACTGTCTAATAGCAATTGGGCAAGGGGGGATGGCTTTAAATTGAAAGATGGGAAATTTAGCTTAGATGTAAGGAAGAAATTCTTTAATAAGAGGGTGGTGAGGCACTGGAACTGCTCCATCCCTGGAAGTGCTTGAGGCCAGGTTGGATGGGGCCCTGGGCAGCCTGATCTGGTGGGTGACAGGTCTGCCCATGGCAGGGAGCTGGAACTGTATGATCTTTAAGGTGTCTTCCAACCTAAGCCATTCTAGGATTCTACAATTCTTTGATTAGCTAGCTTCTGACTATGCCTCAAGATAGAAATTGAGAAGAAGGAAACTAAAATAAGATTGGCCAACTATTTTATTGTCTTCATTTTTCCCCTTATTATTTGTTTATTCGTATGTACAGGAATGTTATGGTACATCTATGGTAAACATTCAAAATTTGTACATATTACTGATTTTTTGAGATGAGGAATGGTCACAGCGAGTGAGAAAAACCATGGTAAATGGAGACTGTAACTCTCAGTCTGTCTAGAGTACCTGGCCTATCTTTCACCCTTTAGTACATGAAATGTAATTCTCAGTTCTGGTCAGCTCAGCTGTCTATACACAATAGGTAGAAAAGAAAAAATGTTAGGTGTATGCCAGCCTCTCTAGCCTTGCAGTAACAGGATATCAGCTGGCAGCTGTTTTCATAACAATTCCCTCAACTAACTATTCTTTTTAACTGGTATTTCTGCAGATGTTTATGTCAAATTATGTCAGCATAGGCATCCAACATGGCTTGAAGCAAGAATTTCAAAATAAATAACTTAAGCTAGCCGTTGGGACAAAGAATGGAAAGCTGACGAGTAATAACTAACAAATAAAACCCAAACAAATGAACAACTTCTTTTAACAATGAAACTTCTGTGTTTTTTTTTTTTTTTTTTTTTAATTTTATTTTATTTTTCTTCAGAGACTATTCAGAAACTAAATGTAACTTGGATATGGAGCTACCCATCACCTAAAGCAATTTTCAATGCAGCTTTTCCTGTTAGCCTTTACAAAAGACAGACCTACCCCCTCCCCCCTCCCAAACTTTTCTCTCCATTCCAGCACATTAGAATCTTTTCACAGGTCCAAATAAACAAAAAGTAAGTAGTGGTACAGGTTAAGTAGGAAGCTTTAGCAGCCGATAAAGACATCAGTCACTCAACCTGATTCTAAACTTACTTAATGTCTGCAGGCCAAATGTGAAAAACAATATTGATTAAATAAAATCCAAAAGAAATGGGAGAAATGTTTTAAACATAAAGTTAAACACAAGATGTTTTGAATACATTATTTTATTCTCTACGGTCTCACAGTCATAAACTTTATTTTCTCACCCCCTGCCACCTCTTCCCCTTAAGATTTCTTTCAAACAACGAATTTGATATAGTACCCTGTTTTGCACATAACGAGGTTGGGATTAATCCTAGCAACATCCTTCAGACGTCTCAAGTTGAGATGCATAATTTCCTTCACAGCATATTCATATTGAAAAAGAGCTAAATTTGTTTCTTTGTTGACCTTTTTTTTTCCTCTTACAATTGGTCTGCCACTTGCAAATTAAACTTACAGTAGTGACCTCGATGAATGGAGGCTTACGTAATTCTCCTGTCTTTTTGAAAAATGATGCCACTTCAGTTCTAATACGATTGACCACAGCAGCTTTCCTAGAAGCAGGCTTCCTAAGCAGAAGACACATAAAATAAATGCACTAATAGTAGCTTTGAACTGAGCAAGTAGGTTGCCAATGTATGAAAGTTTAACCTTATATGATCCTCCCTCTTGCCTTCACTCAGATAAAGTCCAAAACAAGGAATGCTAAGCCAGACCAAATGTAAGACAGATGACCAATTTAGTACACAAAAACTTTCCTACATAGTAAATCAATATTGAGGGAAGGCAAAATTACAGGTATGAAAATGATTTTTTCCTTTTTCCTGTGTCCACTTTTGTGGACAGAAGTAATAATTCATGGGAAATAGCGAAGAACGACCATCATCCATCAACTACACAGAAATGGTAATGAAAGAGTAAAAACTCTCCCCTGACAGAGCTCCAGAATGCTAAAACCTATGGAAATAGAGACAAAATGGCAAGAAAACCTGCAAACAAGTCACTATTTTTTTTAGAAGATGGAACTAGATGAAGATTTTTTTTTAAATAATGTGTTAAAGAATGCTTGATTATTTTAGAATGCTAGATTCCTGCTTGTAACCAGAACAGAGGACAGAGAAGACAGGCAGCAAGCAATTCCTGCTGGGAAGCAGCAAAGGTCTCCAAATCCTAAGAGCAAGAAACAACAGTGTTTCGTTGCTGTTGTTTTTTCCCCATGTTTTCAAGATCTTTCACTATCTCAAATATATCTTCTTCAATTATAGCACTTAATTTGTGAATAAACGTTCAACATTCTAGGAGAAGAGAAGTATACAGAGAGAGTAATTTTAGACCCCCTTCCACACAGGCAGACTTCTTCCTCTTTCATGCACAAAACTGACAAAATGCATAAGTAACTGTAGCTTGTTTCTGTTCTAAGCATTTCTGAGTAGACTGGATGATTTTCTGTTTAAACAACATATTTAAAAACACCATACTGGAAGAAAAACAATATTACTGCATCTAGAAACATCGTATCTCTAGCATGATCATATCTCTGGCAAAACTGATATCTGAGAGGATGTTCCCAGGTTGCCAGCTTTCCTGCCTGAAAAAAATCGAATAATTTCACCTGGCAAATTAGGGTATAGAATTCTACATCTTTTTCATGAAACTGCCACACACCACAGGGGATGCAATGCGCTTCTTCCACAGGACAGAATGGCTTAGATGCACATTATTGTCAAGACTATTCCCAAAGAGGCAGAATGCAATTCTAAGTTCTGATAAGATTTCATTCCACCAGAGAGATAGGAAAAAAGCATAAAATAATTTGATGCTTTATGTTGAAATCACTCATCTGCTGGAAAGGTTTAAGGACGTACATGCAGGGTTTTTAATGTATCACGCCAAGAATGCTGGTTGGTAAGTAAGACAAAGTCCTCTGTTGGTGCCATACACCCCAAAATAATGCTCCCTGCCTGGTACCAAGAAATTATTTTAAGAAATAGAGTAATGAAAAGGAAAAGACACTGCAGCATTGGGATGAAGCACATGCTGGAGGTGGATTCATTAACCCAGGCTTTCAAAAGCCACATCCTATTAAAGCATTCTTGTGCTCTCCTTTGAAGAGGAACTTACTCCAAGTTCTGCTTCACAAATTCAATTCATATAGTAGTATCTTCAATATGTGACCTACTAAGTACTAGGCAAGATTCTCCAGGGATGCTATAAATGTTTTGCATTAACTCACCAGACATTACCGCAGTGCAAAGATTTTGCTATACTTATTCCTGCTGCCTTGAACAGCGATAAACTATCTTCTTCCTAGACATCCATTTTACTTGAAAAGCACTCAAATTCTGATTCATTTGCAAAAGATGCACATACTGACATAATTATCCACCAGTGTCTGAGGGAAGGAATAGGGACCTTTTGTGTGTGTGTGTGTGCGCGCGTTTAGTTTGGTTTCTTTTGTCTTAAGAATGCCGCAATAAACAGCAGAAAACAACAAGAGTTCAAAGGAGGATTCAAGATGGAAACTGAAACAATACATTTAGCCTTGGAAAAGCTTTAGCTAAATATGGTTCAGCTCCACTAAAGTGCAGACAAGAAAACCTGCTCCTTAACTATTTGTTTGTGGAAGAAATAAGAAAAAAACAACTAAGAATAAGCTAAATGCATCTGTAAAGAAAGATGTTTGCTTCATCTTGCTCAGCTTTGGGACAGATCTACCAAGTATGGAATCATTTCATCACTGAAAAAATAAATACTAAATCTGCTAATACATGCAAGATGAGGATTTTCTTAAATTCTCAATTAGTTAAATATTGCTGTATCGATAAGGTATACATGCAGCTATCTGCAGCTGCTCCATTCTGTTCCTTCATCCCTGTAAACATTGGCTTTCTGAAGGATAACGTTTGCCAGGTAAATGTTGAGAGCCAGGGCAGCTGCTGAGAATCAGAGCCAGAGGTGGTGCTGAATAATACAGCACAGAATGTGAATCCAACCAAAATACGTTTTGGATTATACAAGGCACCACATTCACTAAATAAAATATGAATTCAATTATTTTATGTGTTATTTAAAGTGCTTAATACTTCAGGATTGGCTGAGCAAAGCAACAAAATTCTTGTTCAGCAAGACAACAATTATTGCAGAAGAATACTTGCAATATGTACTTTACTCATCAAGCTTGAAGCTCAGGGTGATTACACAACCTGGAATTTAGAGTATCTGAAGGGTACTTACAAATATGTCCATTATTTCCTATTTTGAGAAAAAGACATGAAAACATCTTGCAGCTTTGAAAATTTGAGTTCCAGTGCCAGGTCATATCACAATTAAGCACAAGGCCTTTGCCACTGGTCTAACAGCTCTCAGAATTCCATTCATGTAGCAGCTCCAGTTCTAATTTATTTAATTTTGCTTTTAGAAAAGTTCTCATGATTCTCAATTTTCACAATAACCTTGGATGGACTTCTGTCTACTGTTCTGAAGGTAAGAATACAAATGAAAAAAATTCTCACTGTTATATAAGGAGAAAAAGAAATGACTGAAGATGAAGTCCTAACCCCATGTGAGATCCTGGCTGGGTAATAGCAAAGAATCTCTATAAATTTTCCTAAACTGTTTCTCAGCTAATTTATTCTGGAAGGAAGTACTGTTATGATTTCCTCTGATTGTTGTAATTGTATTCCTGACATTCAGTATTGATAGACTAACTGACATCTTGTCAATATTTTAGTATGTTCATCTTATAAAGCTTTTCTAAAATTAACCAGTTATAAAACTTCAGTAAAATTTTTCCTAAAACAGATAAAACATGTTGCTCTCTCTTGTCTCAAGATTCTACCAGTGAAAGTCCATGCCCCATGTCTAGCTGTTTGGTTATAAACTCAAATGCAATTTTTCCAGCCCCTTCTGGATCTGGTGAGAGGGCTTCCAGGGTGAATAAATGAATTCCTTTGCCTCAGTCACAGGGTCCAGCAACAACAGTCAAGATTTGGTCAGTAACTGGAAATGCCTCTAAAGTGATTTGGCAAGCATAAATGACAATCTGCAAAAAGACAAAGTATCTTTTTGTGTATTTCATAGAAAGCATAGCAAATTGAACAAGAAGTTATCTCTCAAATAGGTCTGTGAAAGCAGGCTTAATAATACCTCAGATATTCCTGCCAGGCATTCATCTAACATTCTGAAATATCTCTACCAGTGGAGATTTTCCATGTCATTAGACAACTTACTGCAGAGCTTAACTGCTCATACTGTCACAAGAGTATTCCTACCTCCCTACTCTCATTTACCTTGCTGCCCAGATATCCTCATCCTATCCACCATGGACCAGTAGAGCACACTATTTCTTTTCTCTTTGCAACTAATTTTTAAGTACCTGAAAAATATTTTTGTGTTCCACTTCAGTCTGCTGCCTGCTATACTAACCAAGTCCCATTAATGTTCCTCTATGTTTTCCAGCCATATAGGTCACATTTGCTACATTATCTTAGGTCTCCCCCTTGGTCTGGCTTGCATTTTTCCTGCAGTGTGCAAGCCCAGATGCAGCATTAATATGAATCCTTGCTCTGGTTCATCTTTTCTCATCCTGTAATGGCGCAGGCATTATTCTTAGGAATAGACTCTTGCATACTTCTACATTGAATTGGCTTCTATTTCTTTCAGAATACTGCTCTCATTTGTCACGATCATCCTGAATCCAACCCCCTGATGTACTTTTAATCTTCTCACCTTTGCTTCATCTGCAAATTTAGTGAGTATTTCTCAGTTGGTTTTTCAAAGCTGACAACCTATTATTAAATGTGTCTGGCATGTGCAATAGCTTCTGAGTTTTCAGATGTGAGCAGAGAATTGATCTTTTCTTTAGTTTCATTTTAATATTACGGAATCCATACATATAAAAGAAAATATTCCTATTTTCCTTTTTTTTTTTTCCTCCTAAGCGCACAGTCACTTGGGTAATTTTCTTTTCATTTATAATTATGTTATTCAATCTCATTCCTCTCATCGCTGGGGGAATGTTGGGACAGTCAATGTACATAGTCGTTGTCTCTATTACTTTTGCTATTTCAAAACTTAAGATAATGTTTACTTCTAAAAGCCTAAAATATTTCTTATGTCATATAAGCACAGTATTGTAGCTTTTACTGTTTGCAGATAATTTGATTTATGCCAACGCAACTGATCATAAGTTACACAGTGGATTGTAAAAAGCCTATAATTTGTATGGTTTTAAAGCTAACACATGCACAGTCCTAAACCATTTATGATATACCTTTTGGGCAAAGTTATATGTAGTGTTTGGATGAAGTCCTTAGCCTAGGCTGCACTGCTTAGTATCACAACATACATAGTTGTATGAGAGTACCTAACTCTTCATTTTTCTATGTGCCTGTAGTTAAGTGATGCCTCATTGAATTTCAGTCTTAACCTTCATGCAAACAAAACTCACATTTCTACAATTAATCTATTGATAGCAAAAGTCTGGAGGATGCGCTCAGGTCAACGATCACTAATTTCATGAATATATCTCACTCTATAGCGTGAGTACTCTTTTAACTGAAGTGTGAAAGGAGCCTAAAGACATTTCAGATAGAAGGTACTGTGAAATAAGGAGTGCAATTAGGGAATATTTCATGATGATGGAAAGGGTGGTTTTCATATACGCCATTTCTGTCATTTGAGGCCATCCACTACTATTTCCAAAAGGAGTTTCTGAAAAACAAGAACGTGGAGCACAGCTGTTATTATTGTCACTGAAGTATGACACATAGGTGAGAAAAAAATCTATCCTTCCATCAGTTAGAAAATCACCACTCTGACTGATAGAATACATTTCATTTCCTGTCTTTACTACAGAATTCTTTATAATTATTAGCAGCATCTTCTGTTTTCTCAGAATGAAAACTGATAAATTAACAACAGAAAGAAGAGCTCCTTAGCTAGACGGTTCACTTAGAGTCATTACATAAATGGCCTTCCTGAAATGTGTCCAAGACTTAAATTATTCTGATTAGTAGAGGTCTGTGGAACTGGCAAAAAGCCTTTTCACTGCTGCTCTCATGACGATTATTATTCTTGTTTCACCGCATATTCTACTAGTGTTTCTCAAGTGTCTAGTTATAAATCTGTTCAACCTGAAGATGGTTGAATCAGAAAAGGTAAAATAAGAACAAATCCAAGCTTTCAGGCACAGCTACTTTCGAAGTTGAAAACAAACAGGAATTGCTCAGAATGTATTTCAAAAAGGAATGTGGGTGTTTTAAGTCTATCCGTTACATTTATATATCACAAAAGGACATGTGAACAAGAAAAACAAAGTTTTGAGCTAGCACACACAATTTGCTTCTTTTTGTTCAAGTAACTTATCGGAAAAGGAAGCTAACTGTAAAAATAGGGCTTCTAATATTCATTTCGACAACACATTTCCTTATAGATAACAGCCTACTTGGATTCAAGAAAGCTCTAAAAGATCTCTTTTATCTAATCTATCATAACCAATTAATTTTACCAGAAAAATATTCCTCTCATATCCTCAAACATCAGACCTTTCTTGAATCCATAAATCATCTCCCCAAACTGCTATCAACTCTGTAATTGGAGTTTGTCTTTCTTTGTTCCTACAGTTCTTTCAAACACACCATTTCAAGTCCCATCACTTCTCATTAACTAGTAACTTCTGGAAGTCTCTTTGACAGAGAAGTCAAATCCCCTAAGTCAAAACTTCATAAATTGTCATTCATTATTCCATGCCTCTCCCTGTTTTGTATTACCTACTGCTGAATCAGGGATAGAAACTTGTGTCTCAGTTCCTAACACATTAAGCAACTTCAGAAAACTGCTCTTTCCTTGTCCTCTCCTCAGATCATTCCTTTGAGCTCTGTGCTTCCTGAAAGTGATACAATCCAAAAGACATATCGCTAATAATATAGTGAGACGTCATCAAAAATCAGTTGTGAAGTATTCTCTGACAGATGCTATAAGAGCTTCCCCTGCTGTATAATCAAAGCAGATGGAAGCAACCTTTTAATTACTTGCACCACATTTCAACTTTCTTCTTGTTTTCCTTCTTGAACTCCCCCAGCCAAAGGAATAAAGGACTTAATGCTATTTTTGAAAGATTCAGATTAAGTTACCTTATATGAAATCTATCTTTGTATTGAATTAAGAAAAAAGACTATGTGCATACATATAGAAGCTGAGTTTTCATTTCAGTGGGTTTATAAGCAAATACAAGAATGGCATCCCCAAAACTGCCAGATATTGTTTGCTTATGAAGGGGCTCCAAAAAATTTATTTGACTAACATTGTTTTTCCATTTAAAAAAAAAAAAAAAGCCAGACAGTATCTATTTCTATTCATATGAATACCAGGAATGCAACAAACAAGGCAAGGAGATAAGAGAGAAATTCTTTGTTACCCAGAAGTTAGATTACTAAATGAAAAATTCTCCACATGAAATACAATATGATACCAGGGGAAGAATAGTGAGTGGGCTTAGGCACTCAGGAAAGCAAAGATGAGAACTATCAGTACAGACGGACTTTCCCTGAATAGCAGATGATAAATTTGGAGAGGAACTATTTGTAAACTGAAAAATCATCCAGCTGATTAGGCAGAAATGATTTTTCTTCAGGATCTTTGCACGGTTTTGTTTTGTTTTCTCATCTGACAATACTTTCAATTATTGAGACAGCATGACAAAAGAACATATGCGCTCAATGATCAGTGGACCTGCACTATCAAACAGGGCATCTGCTTGTCATTTTTGAAGGATGCAGCAAGTGACACACGAGTGAAAACCAGAATACTGAATAGGACTGAGCCAGGCCAGCTGGAGTAGAATCAAGAAATTGGGGTGTTTGCAGAAGAACTTAACACAAATGGTATAAAGAAAGCAATTTGTACTTGATAATGTGTCCTGTAATTGTTTTACAGAATCTGATTGGCTACATTATAGAGAGATGACTTAGCCATACATAATAGCCAACAACAGACCAAAGAGAGGTGCAGAGGGGATTTTATTTCAATAAAATATCCTTGGCTTTGCTTCCAAAGACAGCCAAGCTGCACTGCAATAACCTAGACACCAACCCATGAAAATGCAACTGGATCTGGAGGTACTGGATCCTTGCACAGGATGCAAGAAATAATCACATAATTTATGAAGCTGAAGAGTCTCTTCTAACGTGATTTCATTCTAACCTGGCTTGCATCTGTCCCATACTGTCCTGAACTGCTTACTCATTTTTGAAAATGTGACTGTACTACCTACTGTGATCACTAGCTGTAACTGCAGCTTTTTTTTTTTCCCCACAAAAAAAAAGTTTTTTCCTTCTATTTTCCCCATAAACTAGCGAGCCAGAGCAAGCCTGACTGTTGTCTTATAAACCATTATTACAAGTAAAAATCTCTTTACCTAGACCCTTAATACTCCAATATATAGAACTGAAAATAAACAACTAATGGTTTACATTTCCTCAGGCAGGCATCACAATTTCCATTTGTTTTACTATACTAGAAAGCCCTTCTCAAAAGTATAGCAAGTGGAAAACAGATAAAGTTTAAAACTTTAAAGTTTAGCACTCAGTGCTCCCCTGAAAAATACCCAAGAAGAAAGGATATGTATAGCCTCTGAGGAAAAATCAGCTCCAGTGAAATAACAGCATTTCAAAATTCCATATACATAATAGTCCTAAGAATGTTACATATCCCTGAAGAATATTTTTGTCTTCTGTGTTTGGGGATGTTCACATTTCCCTTGTAAATGGCTTACTCTCTTTAAAATTCATCAGAATTCTCAGACTCCATAACTTTTGACAGTGAGTTCTTACAGGTTAAACATGAGTTACGTGAAAAAGGAAAAAAAAAAAAGCACTCTTGTTTTCTTCAGCTTTTTTATTTTTTCCTTTCAGGGTTGCTTGGATGTACCTTTCCAATATTATAAGAAGATGAAAGCGTTTGGTTTGCATGTTCCATCTTTGTTAGCTTTTCCATCTTTCCTCAGTTGTTGCCTTGCAGAACTGAGGAGTCTGAAACAAGGAGATAACGTTCATCCAGACAAGTCATTTAACCTCCAATTCTTTCCTAGGCCCTATCTGAACCCCCTATCTTTTGATTTCACGTAGGTTGTGAACTCATTGGTCTTAAATGAATTCAGTATTGTAGGGAAGGGGCATCAGATGCTTCTTCAGAGAAAAGCAGGGGAAAAAAAGCCTCACGGAATGATATACCTGGCACAGACACAATGAGGTGAGCTAGGTAGCAATTTATGTTAAACAAAAAGTAGAATGACGTTTTCTAAAAGCGTTTCCCTGGATAATATGCAACCTCACTGACACTGAAAATGCTACATCAAAAGGAATCTTTACAGAAAGTTATACAGTGAAATCCCATGTAGCCCCATTCTGATCATCAGAATGAGTGGGAGTAACATAAACAGAGGAAATAAAATATTCAATCTGCTTGTATATCAAAATGGTTGTTTTTTTTTTTCCATAACTACTGCAGCTAGGGCTTTGGAAGACATAGTAAACATTTCCAGTTTGGGGTACTGCTTATTCAGTAGTGTCCAAAGAATTAGAATGGCTGAAATGAGTATCCATAGTCATAAACAGATTGCTGAAGACTTTACTGGGACTTTCTCTAAAAATCAGTTTTACTGATTCTCTTTTTTATACTTTAAACTGAATGATCAATGGTGGTAATATTGCCTTTTTGCAGCAATAGCAACAGATTTTTCTACTGCCACTGACTACTGACATGAGCCTTGAATTTTACTTGAGATATTTACTTGAGATAAAGGTAAAGGGCTATACTATCTACTTAATCATTTTATTTTATGTCTCAGGTCTTGTAAGGTGATTCAGCTGTAGAGTCTGAGATTAAAGTGGTTTACTACTTTACACTTTGAGAGGATACAGTCATTCTGAAAGGAGTTACTAAGCTTACAGGGTGAATGGGAACATGCTTCCACACTAACCCTGGGATACTTCTCCTGAAACACAGAAGTCAACTTCTGTCCTCAACTGCAGGAAGCTGAACATAGGCTAGTTTGTAAGATGTTACCTGGGTTATGTGAATCTATTTCAACATCCACTCTACTTCCAGAGACGAAAGTGTCAGGTGGCTGATTTGTGAGGCTAAAAATCATGCCTTGAAGAAAAACAAAACCGGAATTCCTTAACATCTCTCTTGGAGGCAGTACAGCTTTCAGTCTCCAGTGCTGTTTTTACTGCTTTATATTGACTGCTAATTTAAAGCTAATTGTATACCAGTACCATTCACGTCACTGGAAAAAAAGCATAGGTACTTTTATGGTGCACGACCAAGCCCTTCAAGAAAATAATAAAACCATAATTAAACCCATTAAAGAAGAAAAACAACAACAAGCAAACACAACTCAGCTACAGTTATTTACGATTCTGTGTAATTTTTCTAAACAGTTACCTTCTCAGGTAAGCAGAGGAGCAATTGCTTTGTTAAGATTTTTAAACAACAAAACCACAGAGTACCTGCTGTTGTCACATACTGTTCCACCTCAATTGGCCTTTGTAATCACAGTATTGGGGCTGTAATTTACAGACAGCTATTGGCACTTTCCACTAACACCATCTCTTACGCACCCCTCCTTCTTGCCAAGAGCATGAAAAACATCTCTGAAATATCAGACTTGAGAGCTGGGGTAATGCTTCCTCTGGATGTCATGCAAAATGTCCACTATCATCAGAGGGAAAATATGTTGCTTTTCTACCATAAAACAGTTAATTCAAAACATTATATAATTACCACATTTCAGAGACTAATGAGTACACTTCAGCCAAAAACACTGGCTGTAGAATCTAGCTTCTTCATCAGCAGTAAGGCAGAGACACAAAACATTCCCTCCTTTACTTATTTATGTGCAACATATATCAAGACCCTCTTCCAGGCAGCAGCACGCATACCAAAACCACTGCTCAGTCTCCACTGCTATTCTGTGAATCAAGATAGAGAAGAGAGAAATCACAGCAGCATGGCACAAAATAATTAAAACATAATAAACTATAGCTCAGCTTTACAAGTAATCCATACAAGAGCAAAAGAATGCCAAAGCTTCAGCACCCAAAATGCATAAACAGGCAACATACCATTTCCAGACTGGGCAGAACACAGTATCTGCTGTTCACTAGGCTATGTGAAATGCTTACTGAGACACTGGATTAAATTTACCTAGTGCATTCCTTCTGCTCATCCACCATCAAACTCAGTAAAGTGAACAGGCTGTGAAATCAATAGCTTCCCATTTGTTCATTTTTAGGAGAGACACAATACTGTTTTATAGAAAAGAGCCTGAACTGCCAACATTTCAATGAAGCTATTTCAGTGAACCAGCCTCCGACCCAAAAAGACAATAAGCACACACTAGAGAGTATTCAATGCTTCCCCACTAGAGAGAATGGATGGTTTAGTAATGGTAACATAACTTTTAACTTCAAGGTCATCAGATATAAAATATCATTACTGTCCAGATACAAAATATCATTACTGTCCAATTCACCCAAAGGACACAACAAGAGCTGGCAATCAGTCCTTTTTTTGAACTTGTGACAAGCTGTTTCTGACTAGACAAGTAGTTCTGTATAACAGCAGGCTAAGCGATGCCAAGCCTATTCTGCTCAAGCCAATGACTCACACAGGTATTTCAATAGGATTACCCAAAAGCTTGACAATTGAGTACAAGTTAAAGGTTATGTTGGATGGGACCAAAGTGGTTCAACAATAGGTCCCCCTTGATGAACTTCCCTGCATGCTCATTTATTGCAAAAAGTGAGAAAGACCTAGATACTGAAAGGTTTTTAAATACCTAAATCCTATCGCTGTAAGATGCTTAAATACATCTGGAGATATGAGCCAAAACCAGCTATCTCCTCTCCCAATTGCTCTCTTGGGAGCCTTAGTGGAGAGGCCAGCAGCTGAAGAAGCGTGCAGACAGACAGATCCCATGTGGCAACCTGTCATGCTCTGTAGAAGCGCCATGGTTCACTGTACCACGTCTCAGACTCTTTCATAATCATGTATGGTTCTGCTTTTCACTGTCATCCATCAGCACTTAGGACTCTTCAAAACAAAAAATAAACTGCTTCCAATTATACAATAATTATACAATTGTAGTCATAGTTTATTCACAGTTACAAAGCAACCATTGCATTACGCTGAATCATACATACAAGTTTCCCTGCTCTATTGGCATGCTTTATTTATGGAAACTCCTTTCAACAGATTAACCAAAAGTTTTCTAGCTAGATGCTAAAAAACAAAGCTATCATTGTCTTTAAATGGATAGTCATATAACACATTCAGTTGTGGTGCATGGTTTCTCTGTAAATTCCCTTCTCTAACTGTGTAGTCATTGAGATGCAGAAGAATGGACAGCACTTGTCAAATTACGATTACTTCAGAAATTGAAGTACATAAAATAATAACTGATGCAATCAAATGCACATCCAACTGTCATTTGCTAGGAATGTAGACTAGCAGATAGCAAATGATTCAATTTGTAATTAATTCACAGAGAGAAGAAGGAGTTGAAAAAACACTGCATAAATACATTATTCAGGACTTGGCAGAAAATAATGACCGAACAAGCATCTCAAAAGGAAAATTAATGAATGACAACAGGAGCCGCACATGTGTAGTGTGGAGATAGATCACAAGAAAATTATGCATGGTGCTTATGGGAAAATAGCCACCTTCTCTGTATTTCACTCAGAAAAACACATGGTTCCTAATTGAATTCAAGGCTATTATTCAATCTCATGAAGCTTCTCATGAAGTCAGAAATTGTGAAAGTATACTTCCAAAAGCACAGCCCTAGGATATGATTGAAGCCTTAGAATCACAGTGATTTTCTTGAACACTCACCCCCAGGTTACCTAAAATAAAATCAGTCAAGAAGATACAGTGCAGCAACATAAAGGTTACTGTGAGTGAGGTATAAATAAAAGAAGTGGAAGAAAACAAAATGTACAAACAATCTGCGTTCAGCTTTGGGGCTGCCAGCCTAAGAAGGACATAGGCCTGTTGGAGTGGGTCCAGAGGAGAGTGAGGAAGATGATCAGAGGGCTGGAACACCTCTCCTATGAAGAAAGACTGAGGGAGCTCATCTTCTTCAGCCTGGAGAAGAGAATGCTCTGGGGACACCACATTGTGCCCTTCCAGTACTTAAAGGGGGCCTACAGGAAAGCTGAAGGTGGACTCTTGGTCAGGGATTGTAGCGATAAGACAAGCTATAATGGCTTTAAAACAAAAGAGGGGAGATTTAGATTGGATGCAAGAAAGAAATTCTTTACTTAGGTAGTGGTGAAGCACTAGAACAGGCTGCCTAGAGAAGCTGTGGATGCCCCATCCCTAGAAGGGTTCAAGACTAGGTTGGATGGAGCCCTAGGCAGCCTGATCTGGTGCGTGGACACCCTGCCCCCAACAGGGGGTTGGAACCAGATGAACTTTAAGTTCTCTTCCAACCCAAACAATTCTATCATTCTATGATAATCTTTTAAGAAACGTACATTTGAGTACCTGCAGAGAAATACAGAAATTCAACTTCATTATACCCAAGTCATTCCTGAAAAATGTCCAATTTTAAGAAAATAATTCTCATTCTAATTCCGTTTTTAAGGTCTGTCCAGAACCTTCATGTCTTTTAACAGAGATTTAAGAGCCTTGCAATATCTGCAGTTTTCAAAGCCACAGTTCTCATGATCACACTCAAGCAGGTTTTTTAAAGGAAGCACTGGACTAAAGCGACATGACACGTATATAGGTGTACCAGTTATCATAGCAGGACCATGTAAAGAGCCACGAAGTCTGGCTTTAAAGTGATAGAGATTTAAATGGAAGTCAGAGTTACAAAGCCAATCACAACATGGTAATTCACACATAGTGTCTCACTAGCAGCAAGAAATATTTTTAATAAAAGAAGTAGGAAAAAAGGGAAAAGCACTACTGAAGTAAAAATTTTGTTTATAATCCTATGATACTACTATCTTAAAGCAAGAAGAAAATAGACTTTTTTTTTTTTTTTGAGTCAATACTGAAACTAAATCTGTGTCTTAGCTACCCAGCCAGCTCTCATGGACATTCAGTGATAAAATAATAGTAAATGAGCCTCACATTCCCAACAACACAGTAGACCCCACTCTGTGTTCCTATCCAGATGTTAGCTTTCTAACCTCATTGCTTGCCTACAAAGTTCCCTCACTACCATGTGTCATTGTAGCTCTAGTTAGGGACTAAGGACAGCAGGGACAGAGATCGCTTTACACAATTTACCTTTTAGAGCTACATAAATACAGCGCACTCATTGAAGTTAAATACCAGCTATCTGAAGAATCTGTGGGTCAAGTCCTGCAGCCATGGAAAGTGATACAATTTTTCCTAAATGACAGAATTTAGACACAGCATTCTTCAGTCCCAAGCTGGACAGAAAGAAATCCATGCATTATATGGGGATTTAGAACCAGGTCTCTCTGCAGCAAGGAGTGGCACCAGTAAGGAAGGCTTAGAGGAAGTTTTATCAGCCTAAGTTATGGCAACATAAGCTGGCATAGTCTAATTTATGGGTTAAAAAGAGACCTCCAAATAGGGAAACAGCACAAACTACTCATAGTATCCAAGGCCCTGGTGGGCAAAAGTAGCCAAGTAACAGCAAGAAATTAAATGGGCTTAATCTACTACTGGGCTCTCATAGATCCCAGACCTGATAAAGTGTCATTAACACATACATACTTCATTTTATTAAAGATCAATTGCAAATTTCCTGCTATGGAATGTTCTTGCAGCTTTAGCTCTGGCTTATAAGTGAAAAAATTTAGATAATACAGAAATTATACAAGAAAAAAAGCAAAAATTTATTAATAGATTATTTATTAACAAATCCCACAATTTCTTGAGACTTGTGGTATTTAATTTGGGAGTCAGTAATGCAGAAGAAACTACAGAAATGTACAGGTGTATGGTAAATCATCAAGTCAGGTGTACATCCTGTTGTCATCAGTATTGAAAAAATCAAAAAATTACTAGTGTGAGTCTGTTGCTTGCTTAGACTATACACTGGAGAGGGAAATATATATTCCAATATCATCAAATGAAATTTAAAATTGCACACTTATTTTCTCTGATTAGACTGATAAAAATCACTTTGAAGAATATATTAAACTAATGTCAGACAAAACACTGGGGCAGTTGTTCCTTTTAAGGAGGACGTTTTCAGTGAGAGCAAATTTGGCTGCTGCATTTGTGTCCTTATTAGTATAATGTTTTTTTCTGACATCTGCTGCCCTCTTATAATCAATGCTTAGATGCTAATAATGATACAGGATAGGATACCTTGCAGCTAATCAGTGCTTCAGGATCAGTGCTTTCAAATGAACAAGAAATGGAATTCTCTGTTCTCAGCTCAGGTGTTCCCATTATCCGATATGTTTCTGATATGCAGAAAAACTATGTTATTTATAATAAATGAGGCTATAAATCAATTCCTACAGCGTGACTGTATTTCAAATATTGGTGTGACACATGCCTTTCCTGGGTGCCCTGAGAACAGAGGTGGCTTATCATCCTAGAATACCTCTTCACATGACGCAGAAATGTGTACAATTGGTGTTGATGGCAACTGTATAAAGCTCCCCTAGCCATCCCTCCTCTGCCTGTTAGTCTTTGGACAGAGGTCTTTACTTGTGTGTGGGGAATGCATTAAAAACTGTCACCACACTTGAGGAGCTCCTTGTATATCAACAAAAGGCAGAAGGAAGGCAGTATGCTTCTCTGCTGGAGATCAGGCACAGAAATTTATTTTCAGTTTAGTCCTTTCAGAAGACAGTACTTGAAAGAACTGGGATCTCCTGAAAATTGGTTTGGTGACTATCTTACAACTGTAGGATGAAAAGACACATTGGATCTTCAGTTCTTGAAGACTACAAGTCAGATTACTTTTAAAACAGGCATATTCTGAGCTTTTAACAAAAAGATACCAAAGTTGCTAAGTCCCAGAGAACCCTAGGAACTGACACTTTGTTACTTAGCTGAACACCACAGAGCTCCTTAGGTTAGTTTGATGATGGATGGATTCATCTTACATACGTATTCCTAAACCTGTCTTCTAGTTTTTGAACTAGCCTGTACAGCCCTGCTATCCCTTGAGTACTCTGAAGAAAGACATGGAAGCACTGAACAATGGAAAAGTGGTTTAGTGCTCTTTATCCCTCATAAATAACTGATTTTCAAGACTGAATCAAGCTCCAGGAAGACAAACATCAACAAAATACACTATCAGCACCTTCAATAGTACACCTACTTTGTAAGACTGATCAGCGAGTTTTTTGATCTTACCACACCAGCAACTTTTGAAGCTACATTTGCTTATTCTCACTAAAACAGCTCTTCTGACCACTATTTCTATGCTTTTTTGAACATTTGCATTGCTATTGAATGTTAATTCGTGCCTTTCTAGTCTCTTTTGCCCAAATAACATTTCAGACATGGGGCAAAAAGCAGTAGAGAGCCAGGAGCCTCTCACTATGCTTCTCAAGTTCAGATGCCAGAGCCCTGCTCTTTTGCCCTCTTAGAGTCTTCTTTCTCTTCTCCTGCCATTGTGAGTGCTGGGATGGAATGGATACACACAGTGGTACTGACTTACCTCTCTTCCTCTTTAAAAAAAAAGATCAACAAACCATCTCTTTGTTTTTCTCAATTATATTTGATTCCTAGCTTAGCTTAAAATTTGTGTTATTTGAAAGCTTAATACATCATGATAAAATTTAACTAATCATTATCATACCAACTTTGTAATGAAACAGGCATTAGGAACGTAACTGAAATTATTCCACCTCCAGGAACCAATGCAATCTAAACAGAGTACTTCAGCATAACTTAATTACAGAATTAGGGAATGGGTTGCCTGACGTGTGTGACATGCCCGTATCCCTTCAGGGAATCAGGCACAGCAACAGGATGCTTCGCTTCCAATCCCCCGCTACACAGGGAATACACTTGTTTTAAAAATCAATGGTCAGCCATCCTCTTAGTATTTAAAGCCATGCTGCAAGCTTTGTACACACTGCAAAGGAGTACAGCAGGGCTATGTAAGTACCAATCATGGTATCATTACAGAAAAACCTAGAGGGAAATCTGTAGTTATAAAGCTGTGCAGTGCACAGAGGTTGTGCAGTGTTCAGCAGTTAGGCACACAGAAGACAGGGAGAGCCAGGCACTGCTGGCAGCGGGAGCTGTCAGGGCTCGTTACAGAGACTGGGCAGCACACAGGAACTAAGTATGAAACAGCAGCATACGTGAGGCAGTCTGCAATGTGTAGGCAGGTTGGAATACCTTACAGCACGTATATAGGCAAGCCATGATGCCAGAAAAGCACTCTTGTTGGGATAGCTGGAGCAGAAACAGCAATGTTGTGAAGTACTGCTGTAGCACAGCAAGCTGAGGCTCCTGCACAAAGCCCCACTAGCATGCTCTTCAGGCAGTGGAAGTTGTGGCACGCAGAGTTCAGCATGCATGATTTAACCATCTTTTCAGATCACAAAGAAAAAGACTTGCAAAGAAGAACATGCCAAAATCTGGAATGCAGCTTATGAACTTGTCTACTTCTCTTACATCTCCAGCTGCAGAAGGGCAACACTCTTCCCCTGTTCTGCTCCTGCAGGTGTTCCCTGTGGAAGATGCATTGAGCAGGGTCGGAGGGCTCAGTCATTACCTTTTGAGCTGGATAAAATACTTTTCTCTGCAGCATTGCACAACAGGACCTGAAAGGAGCAGTTTGTCATGCAGCAGTTATACTGGAGATGTTATATTGTGGAGATGTTGGAGCGGGTCCAGAGGAGGGCCATGAAGATGATCAGAGGGCTGGAGCACCTCCCCTACGAGGACAGGCTGAGAGAGTNAGATATATTAACAGAAAAGTATTACATCTTCTTCCAGGCTTTATTTTGTGAGACCCGTTGTAATTTGATTTTTTTCTCGAAAACTGCATTTCGTATTCTATGCTCAGTTGTACCACTGTACTCTCTCTCTCCTAGTTCTCATATCTTTTAGGAGCACATTTGCTTTTTTCACATCTGCTGCACATTAAAATGTCTTTCAGCAGTAAGGAGGTAGATGATAGTTTTCTTGAGCTTACAAGCAGAAATCTTGATTATAAATCACAAAACATGTGAATATGAACTTTGTGTTATTTCATGCCTTTTCCATACTCCAACATGTCCCAGTTATTTTAATAGGATTCATTGGTTCTCCTCTGACACAAATTGAAAGGAAGGGATCATCACTACAGCAGCAGAATTCACCAGCATACTTCCAAATTTTATAACAATTTTATCATGGAAAAATCTAAAAAGATCAGTCTTAAAGCATATTTACAATAATTGTTGGTTGCTTGGAGGGAAACTGTCTTTCAGAGTCTTTCCTTATCCACTACAATTCTTCCATTAGTCATTGTATTCCCCGCTTGAACTAACAACTCCTGTGTGATACCATACCAAATCTCTTTGAGAACATAAGTAAAATAAGGCCTACCACAATCTCTTTTACTAAAAAGTAAAATAATTATCTATTTTTTCTCATAAATGTCTTTGGTCTAGCCAGATAAATCTAACATCGGATAATTCAAGGCTATGTTCTCTACCATTTCACCCTAGACCTTAAAAATCAAAGGTAAATAAATCACTATTTTTCTTATTCTGGAACAGTAGAACAATATTTGCTGTTCTCTAAATCCACCACAGATCTCAGAGCTTGGCAGATTAGTTTAGTATGTGTTGCGGAAATTAATGCATTCATCTTGTACATTTTGCTTCCCCTTGGCAGTGGATTTGCCTTTTTCCCATCCCCATTTGCACCTTCACCTTGTGTCTGTCCCCACGGTCAGCACAATCACTCACATAAGGAAAAGCAAGTATCATAATCACCAAATGAAATTAACTAACTTTTATCATAAACTTTTGCATCATCCCACATATCCTTCTGTGTTCTCTTTTTAATTATATCAGTTAAGACAGTTGCTGACCTTTCTTTTCTTAATTGTTTACAAGATCTTACTTAGGTGGGCTTTAGAAATTCTTACTTTTCTCCTCATTCTTGAACCTCTGTGGCATCAGTTTTTTTGCTGATCTATCCTTCTTTTTGCACATGCTTTCTAGTATCTTTGATTATTCCAAACATTGTTCTTGATTGGCTTTCTAGATAGCTAGATCAAGTCTTTTACTGAAGTTTATCTCCTATTGGTGATTTTTGAAAGTCTTAGCACCATTTATACTAAATTAATTTCTCTTTCCAGGCCTCCTGCACATGCAGGAACCTCAAATTGAGTGTGAGTGGCTTTGATGACTAATTCTCTTGGTTTTTCAAACTCTGCTCTTTTGAAATGGGATAAATTATATTTAATGTCATAACATATGGGATTTTTTTTACTCAGGAGTTTTAAATCTCTTAAACTTCAAATCTTTGTATTTTGTAAAGTATTAACAAAACCATCTTTTTTCCTACAGAAACACTGAAAATCAGCAAAGGGTATGAAAGTAAAAGCTTCTGTTAATTTCTCCATTGACTACATCTTTCCAATTTAAAGAAATCTTAAAACAAAAAAAATTCATTTTTCTTTGTTTATAAAACCATCTGCAAAGCAAACAAAAAAAAGCCTAGCCTTCTTTAAACAAAGCCTTTGCTTTAACACCTGTGGGCCTGTTGAGTTTATTCACATTCCACTTGACCTATGATGACAGCCTCTTCCAAAATGCTTCACTTTGGGTGCCCTAATGAGGAATGCTGAGGAAGCCAGTAATAGTTTGCTGAGGTAAGGTAACAAAGCTGCTTTGCTGCTTACAACTATCTATCTTAACACTCATTCCCATCAGCAGATGGACTACAGTAAAAGACAGAGAGTCAGGGCTGAAGAGGTCATAAAGCCCTCAAGAGCAGGAAATTGCATAGGCATATCTGCCAATGCAGTCTATTTCTGAAGTCATTAGGCATTCCCAGTCTGTTCAGTTCCTGCATTCCCAAATAAGACAACAGTATCTTAAGAGCAGTAAACACAAATCATCTTGTTTTAATTTAAGCTTATTTTTGCTATTTGCTGTTATATGCTGAGAATATAACTTATGCCAAACACATATAGCATCTACCTGCTACAGAGAAACCATTTTGGTGTACAATTAAATAGAGGATTTTCTCCCTCAGAACTTGGTCCTGAAGTATGTACAATTGTGTACAGTTTTGAAGCAGTATATAGCTGCCACATGATTCAGCTTTTCTTTCAACATAAGTTTAAGCTCTCAAACATAATGAAAGTTAAGACCTTGCTCTATCATACCACTCTTTCAAGAACCATGTCAAATGTTGGTTGACCAAATTGCACTGTATTGTGCTTCTGTGCTGTGATTGAAGAGTTTTCCCTCTGACTTGAAAATCTCTCGTGAGCCTCACATGCCTTCCTCTTCCGGGCTGCAGTCAGCGACTGCAAGCAGCTTGACCCTGGATGCTCTGTCAGGGACAGGTAGAAACTTGAACAAGCAAATTTTTAGTAAGCCACTGGGATTTTTGCCAGAGAAAGAACATTTAGACTAACATATGTAAGTACAGCACTGGACGATGATCATCAAAGAAAGTTGTCTGTATAAGGACTGCAAAAAAAAAAAAAAAAAGGTGATCAAAAGAACCTTGATATCCCCAGGAAGCCATTTTATTTGAATGCACTGTGAGCTACTATTAGAAACAGCACGTGAACTAATAGAAATTAAAAGTTAAAAAGTAAATGTAGCCTTAAAAAAAAAAAAAAAAGATAGTTACTTGATATTTGCTGTCTTCTTATTGATCTATCACTTCATTTTTCATTGAGTATAAAAAAAGAAGGTAAAATTCTGAAAAGAATAAGTAAGTTAGATAAACAGGGTTGTGCTCTCCTTAATACACTGTTTTGTATCAATAAACCAAAGTAAAAAAAAAAAAATAGAAAGCACTCTTAGAACTGTAAAAGGAATTTTACCTCTGGGAAATAAACACAAGTTGCCTTCAAACTGACATCTGTACTACAGAGACCATGAAAACCACTGCATAAACAGACAAATGAAGAGTGAAGGCAAAGAAAATGTATTGTGCAATGAATTTGGAGCTTTGTCTTTAAATTCGTATACAGGTATACATACATACACTAAGTTATTTCATCTTATTGGCTAAATTATCATGTTTTCAGTTTTCTGAGAGTGTGATCATTGTAGAGCCAAACATTTCAAGGTAAATGGAGCACATTTCTTGGAAGTTATTAAGGAAAGGATGAGAAAATGTTAATATATTTTTTTCCTATAAATCTGCTCTAAATATTCAGACAACTGCATATATTTCAGAACTGAGATAATAATTTTACTTGATGACTTGATTAAATTTCCAAATCAGATAATGGTTCTTTAGAGAGAAGAAAAACATCAAGCTGATACATTTAATTTATAGAAGTCCTTAAAATAAAATGTACAGGTCATTAATTTTATATTGCAAAAGGCCTATAAATTAGATGAAATGCTCAGTTGCATATATTGCACAAGAAAATTAACAGTCCACATTTGGCTGTGGTTTCTTGGTCATCATTTCTTCAGGAACAACTGTTCAGCAACTTGGGATATCTCTGTCAGGGTAAACTAGGTTGATGAGAGGCATATTTATTTCTAGCCTATCCACTAGCCTCCTTTATAATAGAGATCCTTCAACAGAGCTTAATCGTTGGAATACCTCTGATATTGGTAGGCCCCAAGTCATCCATGCTCAGTCGTGACATCAATCCAGTATTTTTGTGCTTGTGAATTTGCAGTGTAAATTAGTGAAAGACCGGGTACATTTTATGTCAGAAGAGAAGGAAGAAATGCTGGAGTTGCACACATTTTCTTTTGTACTTTCACATTAAGGCAGAGAAATTCACACTGCTAGTAAAATGCATTTGGAAATAAAATCACAGTCATGTAACTATCTTTGGGCTATGGCATTTCTCCAGATTAGTCTTCTTCTAAGGAGATCTCTAAGGCTTTCATTATCTGCTTCACATAGACATAAGAGATGCTGAAATTAAACCCAGATCCTTCTAGGCCTCCAATTCTCTAACAAGTCTTTTCCCCAGGACAGTACAGGTCTCTGACTGTTCCTTTAACTTTACCTAACTTCTGCTTGTATTGCTTGCTTACAGCATTGAAGGAAAATTAAAACGTAAGATGACAAGAAAGTTGAAATAAAATTGTTAACTAAATAACTACACACACACACACATATATATTAGCATTCCCACGGAAGCAAAACAAATTCCCTAATTACTCTTAGAGGCTGCAGCTCTACTCAGCAGTAAGCTTGGACGGCATCTTACAGTAACAGAGATGGGAAAAAAAAAGTCTTGGATTGCCAAATATTTAAATAGATGTTATAAAGCTGTTGGCAAGATGGTGGAGTTCAGACAGAAATTGCAAAGAGGCTATCAGCTTGTGTTTCAGTGAGTAGTCCTCGTATATTTAAGTGTGCAGTTGCATCCCTATGAAATATTACAATGCTTATTCTGAAGGTTAAACACAAAAATGCAAATTAGAACTGTGGGATTTTTTTCTTGTGTTTATATCAAATTTCCCATGTGTGATCTTGGCAAGTCATTCAGTACTCTAGTGCTCCATTGGTAAAATGAAAATAAATAATATCAGTTATTAGACAAGACAGTCTTGTGGCTAAATCCATCAGTCCTAACAAAGTACTTTAAAATATGACGATGATGAAACCTATAGAGAAGCTTACAAACAGTTATTTCAAAATTCAAAGCCATCCATTCTAAATCCAAAAATGCTAAGTAAAACATATATCAGCATAAATATCAAAAGTGATGGGAAGGAGAAAAAGCATGACATGATTTTAAATCATGAAATGCACATGGGATTTTTCAGTGTGTTTGTAGAGTGATGGCTATCATTCTTCAAATGCCATTCAGCTGGAAAAGTACGAACAGAAGGAATAGCCATAGTTCAATGAACTTTCTATTGATGCTTTGGCAGGTGGATATCACAATTCCTAAGTAAGAGCAGAAGTGTCTCTGATGGAAAGAACAAGCTGTGGGGGATGGGCATCTCTGAACCAGAAATTGCTTTAGGATTCCTTGGAAAGATGAAGACTGGAGCAATTTGCCTTGGCAAACAAAGATAAATGATCTACCATGTCAGCCAACAAGTTAAGGAAATATAGTCCATGACTGCAGACGAATGCACAGTGAGAGAAAAACACGTGTACATTCAGTATCTCATTTATAATGAAGTCATTATTTCGGGCTACATTCTTAGTGCTTTCTAACTGTGATTTGCAATGATGGTTTGAGGATATTCTGTCAAACTACAAGCTAAACCAATATTGCCACAGTACAGCTGAAAATATACAGAAAAGTACCATAGGGCCAAACAAATTCAGCTTGTATTTATCATTATCATTATTATTCTTTCATTCCCCTCTGTCTTCCTCCTTCAGAAAAGCATGTTTATAGGAGCGCACAAACAACAAGATCTTAAAAGCACCACAGACAAGAAGAGTCTCACCCTACCTTCCTGGCCTGTCCTCCCTCCATTCTGTGGTGCCTAGCTAAAACAGATGTTTAGGAATTAAAAACATGAAGAGTTCCTCATGAATGCCTAGAAGCATAGCCCGTTACACACCCAGACAAAAAGTCTTTTCATTCCTCTAATTTCTTTCAATAAGGCAGGCATTGATAAGAGCAGTCACCTGGCAGGGAGGTACAGGTAAGGAACCTTCCTTTTCCAGTTTACCTGTCCTGTGTAATTAAGAGCTTTCTGACATTCCTTAAACTGCAATGGCTGGTTCCTCATTTCTTTGATTTTCAGGAGTATGGAGTCAGAGAAAGTCTCCTCTCCCCCCTCCCCTTTTTAAAGACAGAAAAAGAAACAGAATTAGAATAGAAAATGTAGTATTTTCCCCTAAAAAGACACTGCTTCCCTACAGAGCTTCTGAATATATCCTTTCCTATCTTCATTTTCTGGCTCTCTACAGGAACAGAATATTTGACCCCAAACAAGCCCATATATTTATTTATTTATTTATTTTAGTAAACATGGATGTTTTGATCTCTTTGCTCTAGAGCTTCAGACTGAGTAGCCCCACAGAATTAATACCGACGCTGAAATGTAGAAATTTAACTGAATCAGGCCTCTCACTCCTGCCCAGCAGTGTTGTAATAGCTCTCACAATTAAACCACAGCCTCTACTCTACTTGCTCCTCTTCTTCCCATTTCAAGATCATCAAAGGTCTCTGAAATCATAGAATAGCTTAGGTTGGAAAGGATCTTAAAGATCATCTAATTCCAACCCCTCTGCTGCAGGCAGGGTTGCGTTGCAAACCACCAGATCAGGTTGCCCGTGGCCCCATCCAACCTGGCCTTGAACACCTCCAGGGGTGAGGCATCCACAGCTTATCTGGGCAGCCTGTGCCAGTGCCTCACTATCCTCTGAGTAAAGAATTTCTTCTTAACATCTAACCTAAATCTCCCTTCTTTTAGTTTAAAGCCATTCCCCTTTGTCCTGTCACTAGTAGAACATCTAAAAAGTTGGTTTTCTTCCTGCTTATAAGCTCCTCACAAGTACTGGAAGGCCACAATACGGTCTCCCTTGAGCCGTCTCTTCTCCAGGCTGAACGAGCCCATCTCCCTCAGCCTTTCTTTATAGGAGAGGTTCTCCAGCCCTCTGATCATCTTTGTGGCCCTTCTCTGGACTCACTCCAACAGCTCCACATCCTTCCTATACTGGGGGCCCCAGTTCTGGACACAGTACTCCAGAGTGATCTCACAATGGCAGAACAGAGGCAGACAATCACCTCCCTTGCCCTGTTGGCCACCCTTCTTTTGATGCAGCCCAGGATACTGTTGGCCTTCCGAGCTGCAAGTGCATACTGCTTGCTCATGTCCAGCTTTCCATCCACCAGGATCCCCAAGTTCTTCTCCACAGGGCTGCTCTAAATGAGTTATTCTCCCAGACAGTGCACATACCCGGGATTGCCCCGACGCAAGTGTAACACCTTGCACTCGGCCTTGTTGAACCCCATTAGGTTCACATGAGATCAATTTTCAAGCCAGTTCCAGGTTCCTCTGGATAACATCTCTTCCTTCTATTGTGTCAACTCCACCTCTCAGCTTGGTGTCATCAGTAAACTTGCTGAGACTACATTAAATGCCACTGTCTATGTCATTGATAAAGATGTCAGGGAGCATAATCTCCAAGATGGACTAGTGGGAGAAACCACTGGTGATAAGCCTCCACCTGGACATAGATCCATTGACCATGAACCTGTTATTTATCCACTGAATAGTCCAGCCACCAAATCCATCTCTCTCCAATGCAAAGATAAGGATGTGGTGCAGGAACACGTCAAAGGCCAGGTATACATCAGTTACTCTTCCTTTGTTCACCGATGCCATCACTCCATTGTAGAAGGTCACCAGATTGGTCAGGCACTATCTGCCCTTGGTAAAACCGTTTTCGCTGTCTCAGATCACCTGCTCAGCATGCATAGTCTGTGATGTGATCAATAAAATCACTGCCATGTCCCCTCCAACTAGTAAAAAAGAAACACAAGCTTTCTTAGGTGTTGTGGGTTTCTGGAGAATGCATATTCCAGATGACAGTCTGATTGTAAACCCTCTCTATCAAGTGACCCAAAAGAAGAACGATTTCATATGGGGTCCTGAGCAACAACAAGCCTTTGAACAAATCAAACAGGAGACAGTTCATGCAGTGGCCCTTAGGCCAGTCCGGACAGGGCAAGATATAAAGAATGTGCTCTACACCGCAGCCGGGGAAAATGGCCCCACCTGGAGCCTCTGGCAGAAAGCACCAGGAGAGACTCGGGGTCGACCCCTAGGGCTTTGGAGTCGGGGATACCGAGGATCCGAGGCCCGCTACACACCAACTGAAAAAGAGATATTAGCAGCATATGAAGGAGTTCGAGCTGCTTCAGAAGTGATTGGTACTGAAGCACAGCTCCTCCTGGCACCCCGACTGCCTGTGCTGGGCTGGATGTTCAAGGGGAGGGTCCCCTCCACACATCATGCCACTGATGCCACCTGGAGTAAATGGGTCGCACTGATCACACAACAGGCCTGAATAGGAAACCCCAGTCGCCCAGGAATCTTGGAGGTGATTATGGACTGGCCTGAAGGCAAAGATTTTGGAATGGCATCAAAGGAGGAGGTGACGCGTGCTGAAGAGGCCCCACTGTATAATGAACTACCAGAGTGTCTTAGTTTCTAACTGAAACTTTCTCTTTTAGTGTCTGCTACAAAGCTGTGTTTTGAAAGACAAGAAAAGCAGGGCTGGTAACACCCGGCAGCACCGAACAGAACCAAGGACATTTGTATGTCTCTGCCAGGAGAGTGAAGAGGCTAGGGGGGCCACAGGGAGATGGGAGGGGACAAGAACGGGGCAGCTGACCCAAAATGACCAAAAGGATATTCCATACCATATGGCATCATGTGATATAAGGAAGGGAAGTGAGTGGGGAGGGTCCGTTTGCTTGGGGATTGGCTGAGCATCAGTCGCGGTCGGTGAGCGATTGCTTTGTACAATCACTTGTTTTGTATATAATTATCATTACTGTTATTTTACTCTATTTTCCTCTTTCTGTTAGTAAATAGTTTTTATCTCAACCCACGAGTTCTACCTTATTTCTCAATTCTCTCCCCCATCCCAGCTGGGAGGATGGGGGAGGTGAGTGAAAGGCTGTGTGGGGTTTCCAGGCCTGCCTGCCCAAACCAGAACAATAGTCACATTATCATAAATTATAAGAAGATAATAAAAATATTAATATCAACAAAAGAAATTGGCAACTGGAGTCTTCCAGGCTCCAAATCCCAAATACCTAAAAAAAAGTACATTGAACAGCTTTGGGAAATGCAGTGCATTTCTGATACCAAGGTAAAAATCACTCCCACTCATTCTCTTCCTAGGAGCAACACAAGGCATGATAACTATGCATGAGAAAGTGGTATCTAGCTGCACTGTGACCGAAGATCCCACACTGCAATATTTCACATATACAAAGGGTTGTTGAGCACTGTACAGATTTAGAGTGGAGGCTCTGTGGGCTAAAGCCTCTTTTCAAATTGGCTCAAACTGATCTCATAGGATTAAACTGGGTGTCTGCTGAAGTACGTGATGGCCGAGTTTTAACTTATTTTCCCTAAATTAAATTCTAGATATAAAAGGTCCCATAAGCATTTCAATAACTCCTGCCATAATTCTTCTAGCACAACTTTGGCAAAGACCTTACATATGCACTTCTCTTCAAGCACATACTTCAGTCATATTTGTAAGTGTAAGTCTTAATTTAGCACAACAAGGGTAGCAACTATTGTTATTTTTATAGTAGATTGACATCTTTCTCTCTTTGCCTTCTTTATGAAAAATCTCTAAATAGATTTCAGTTCTACTTAAAATTCCAGAAGTCTTGCCTTAGATTTCCAAACAATAGATTCTTGAAAATAGAGTACCAACAACTGTACCAGTGTCATTCCCAAAGACTATCTGATAACTAGAGAGTTTTAACTTCAGTTAAAACTGCAGTGGCTTTTCGACAATCAATAAAACTAGATTGCAAGACACAACCGAGCACTCAACAATCTCCCTGGCTCCAGAGTCTTTAAGTTTCAGTAGGAATGCTCTTCTGGTATGCACTTCCACTAACCTGTACCACAAAACAACAGAATAGGGATAAAATAATGAAATTCAAAGATAAGCATGGAAGATTCATGTCTAAAACTAAAAGAACTGCTTTTATGATACAGCCTACACTAACTACAGCAAACTTGTGCAGATAAAGCTGGACACAACTTCCTAACCAGAAGACCTTACTTTCAGATTATTATCTATACTGTGATCCATTAACATCGCTGGATCACCCCTTGAAGATAACATCTATTTTGTTTGTGTAAAGAGTTGAACAATAGACCATAGATTTGCATTTGAGAAGCAGCATGTAACAGGTGTCTACAATTAACTTTGACATGGGCTGTGTGTGCTTATTGCTTCTCAAGCTCAGGCCACATTTCAGTCCCTTGCAGGCAGATCATAAAATCTAAGAGAATATTTACTTTGTACATCCTCTAAATGTGTCTTGTACACCATAAAATAAATAAATACATATATAAATCACAGTGTCCAGCTCTTACAGGGGAATGCAACATGCACATCAGAGAATAGATTACTCTCTATAGTTCGCTGCTCTTAACCACTACAATAATATGTAGATGTAGCAGCCGGTCTTTTCAGCAGGCTAAAAGAACCTTCCCCCCAGAAATATTTTTTCAAGATCTGCAACAATGTCACAAAACTTAATGCCACTTTTGTTTGTTTTGTTTGTTTGCTTTCCATTGATGACTTGATTATTATAGAATAAAGTCCCAACTCCTTTTCAGATTAAAGGAGGGAGGGGAACTCATGCATTTAGCAAGCTAAGAATAACAGATCTTTAAAATCAATGTATTTATTAAACCTATCATTATTTCAGCAAAACATACAAAACCCACCATTGGTGGGTTTTGTACCCACCTCAGACACCAAAGAGCACTGATTGTACCTAGAAGATCTATCAGTCCTGTTTTCAGCCAGATACTCACAAGAAAATTGTGTGATTTATAGCACCAGAAATAAAGCTTTGTATGTGGAGTCTGTATAAATAAATGTGTTATACAGCACTTATCAATGATCTTCCTGCTTGAAAGTTTGTGAAGATACCTTCCCAATAAAAGTTTCTATCATATTCATGCATGACTGTATTCTACGTCTTACAATGCTCACTTTCTGAAGACAAACTATTTAAACAGCCGAATAGTTAGAATCAGCAGTACTACAAACAGACTGGCTTGGAAATCTTTTTTCTGACTAGTAATTACTGAATATGGTTGTTATTCTCAAATCTTAATTACAGGAAAAATAATTTTATTGTTAGTGAATCATCATTATTCTCCTTTAACCCTGACTTAAATGTCCAAACCAAGAAGACTTGGACATAATCCTTCCAAGTCATCAAATTGTCAACCAGCAGAAATTTCACCCAATACTTGTCTATCCTTCAGGCATGTGTTTACGAAAGAATTTTATTACATTAGGCTGTCTTATTATTTTATTAAAAAACGTGGAATATTGGTATTTGCTGTGTAAACAGCTGAGAGATACATCCATCATTCTCCTTCTGCAAGTCTCAGTGAGGATAGGAACATCTGAAATGGCAAAAACTACAGCAATCTTGCTGTCTGTGCACTAATCAGAGCCCTTCGTCAACTCAAATCTAGATTTTTTTTTTTCCAGATACAAGTCATTTTATAAAATAAATACAATTTTTAAAATAAATTTTTAAATAAAACTGTTCTTAAAGCAAACGGATAACAGATTCAATAAAAAGTCAATGGAAACCAGAACTGGTGTTAAACTGTAACAGTAATTTACCATCTTTGTTTTGAGACTACAGCTTAGATCAGTATATAAGTGTTTGAATAGGAATCAGTCTGTGTTGATATTGAGGTCAGGTTTCTGCAATACACCAAATGCTAAGCTTCTAGTCCATAAATGCCTTCACTGCAAATAAACCATAAATCTATTATCTTTACAGCAGCTGCAATCTGGAAAATGTGCTCTTTTTTAATTTAGTTGCCTCATGAATATCATATTAACAAAGAAGCAACCTGGACAAGAAATATGTTGTTAAGTGAAAAGCCCACTAACTGGATGATCAAGACAACTGTTTTTTTTTTTTTTTTTTTCAGACATTTTCCCCTTTCCTGTCATCAAATACTAGCAAGGTTTCTTCTACAAGATTAGATGGTGTGTTCTTAAAGCACTTACATGGCCAAATTCTCAACAATAGGTAGTCTCCCTTAAAAATGACTAGAATATTTGTTTCCCATCCTAAATCAAAATTATGATTGTGTTCTGATTAAAAATAAAAGGTCAACGTTTGCTGTAGGATATGAAATGAATATATATACACACACACAAACTCCAAGTGTGCTTTACAATTATGCTTACACATCCTAATATAATCATTTTCATCTAGAAGCCAAAATGAAAAATGTTAAATGAAGCATTTTGTCATCATCAAAATGAGAAGTTCAGAATTATTTGTTTTGACACTTCTCAGTTGAAGTATTTGACAGGAGCATGTCAAATTTGACATAATTTTCTAATTTCAACCCGTTTCCTTGAACATTTTTTGACTAAGTTTATATAATACCTCATAGTATTAAAAAGAAGTCAGATATTTTACTTTTCCAGGCTTTTCTACTTTTCTAAGAAGATTTATAACGCTCAGAGGTTTAAAAATATTGCATGCATTCCCCTCATGATATTATCTTCATCTTTGGTGACACTGAGATCTCTTCAATCTGTTTCCTATGAAGATGCACTAAATAAGGCTTTGTGTTTGTGTCTATTTTTTTTTCCTTCTTCATTTAAACATAACACATTATGTTATATATTGAGGTAGAAACAGAGAAGAGGCTAAATTTGATCAGAGAATCTATGTTGTGTACAATGCATGAATAGGAAACCTGACAGCAGCACAGGATAGGATACTAACACTATGGTTCTCGGTGCAATGCCCAAGCTGAAGTGGACTTTATTCAATAAAATGGCCTCCAGACAGAACTTAGGCTTAAATTTGGAGGTCTCTGTCTGCTTCAGCATTGCTTCCTTTCTCTAGTGTTCAAGGAGCTAGGCTTGCAATAGTTGAGTCTGTTTCAAAATCCTTCCATAACAGAAATTGAAGGATGTCTCTCTTACTTCCAAAATGTCAGTGTATATTCTTCCTCTCCTCATGAGATGTGATGCATCTGACCTACAGCACAGCCACATGAACTACTGAAACATTGCAAGTGAGGAGGAAGCCATCTCTGAAGAGGGCAAGGAGGGTGACTGGAGGATAAAGGAGGTCCAGGAGAACTTGCTCTGAAAACAGTTCTGCCACAAAAGGATTCCTAACAGAGGGCCCTGGGCTTATATCTCAGGGTTACTGAGGCTAAATTGCAAACACATACTGACTGGCTTGCAAATTCGAAAGCAGAGTTACACAGACCCACACACAAAAGCAGAAACATGCAGCTGGGGAACATCATAGAGCAATTAAATTAATAAGGAGTCCTGGTAGCCTCCAAAGCAATTTGAGTCCCTGCTCTCAATTTTCTATGGATGCCAAGATCACATTTTCCAATGGATTTTGGGTTAAATTGCCAACTCATCAAAAGAAGAACAGGCGTAGCGATGAACTTCCCTCTCTTAAACTCTTCACCCTTCAGAAGAGACTAAATTTATGGTGGGTGATGCTTGCCTTTTAACAATCAGCCCAGCAGTAACTCTCGAGAACAGGAAAGTTGCAATTATTCAGCCCAGATGCAGCACTGTCCCTTCAATGTTTGCAGGATTCATATTATGATCAAAGAAAAATTAAAAAAAAAGACAATTCTTGAATAGAAGAAAAAATTAAATACAGTTCAAAGTGCTCATTACTGGATAACCACTGCATCCTGCTCTACACCTAGAGTCAGCTGTGCTGCTTAGATGAAGCTTCCAAAGGAATCTGCCCTAGTAATTACAGCTATTAAGAAAAGCTGCAGTAAAAACTACAAATGGCATTGCATCCCTGTAATACAAGCAGCCCTTTGACATAGTTTAGCTATGTCTATAAAGAGAGGGAATAGAACTCCTAGCATTCACTGTGAAACAACATACACTTGAAATATTATCAAACTTACTTTAAATTGAAAGGTTTATGTATTCCATTTGTGGAACTCTCCCTGTTCAAGTCAAGGATTTCTTACTAAATAAAGAGACATGGAAGAAGTGATGTCTGCTTAAAGTCCAGAAGCGTCTCTATACGAACATCTTAAAAAGAATTATCTGCTTATAATGGAACCTAGATAGTGTTAATATTAAAAAATAAGTGCTAAAACAAGATAGAACAAGATCTCATTTTAAAAATCTTATTTCATGACATGAAAACTCTACCAAGCAGCATTTTAAATGTCTTCCCTTGTCTGAAGCCATAGAAAGTACATTTTAAAATCTCATTAAAGCCATGCATATAAGTGACAAATGAGGGACAGAGGCCTCAAGCTAAAAGAGCACTTGAATTCGTGCTTGTATTTTACCTAGATGCTGAGTTCAAGGTGAACCCTTATGAACTTAAAACTGCTCACACAGAATGATTCAAGACAGCTAGGAGAGACCTTCAAAGGTCACATCATCCAGTCATTTGCTCCAAGGCAGGAACAGCTGCCTTTCTAGACAGAATGACGTTTCTAACATATGTTTATCTGACCTGTTTCAGTGATGAAGACTACTCAGAGATAATCTACTCCCATAGCCTCATCATGTAGAAACACACCCTCTTGCAATTTAAGTCATTATTTCTCATTGAGAACAAGTTATTCCTTTGACTGCAGAAGCCTTTTATATACTTGAAGGTTGTTACCATGTCAGCTCTCAGTTTTGTCCTCTCTAACAGTTCTTTCATTTTTTCTTCATATGACACTCTCCAACTGGTCCACGTATTTCTTAAAGTACAGTGCTTGGAACTGGAGAGAATATTCGTTTTGGAATTTTATGACCACTGAGCAGAGCAGATGCATAACTCTGTATCTATCTTCATATTTATCCTTACATTTTTCTTGACATATCCCACCATAATGTTTGCTACTTTTAAAACTGCGTGTTCAAGTCAAGTGCCAAGCCTGACCCTGAATCTGGTCTGAGGACTTGCTCCACTTGCTTGTAGAAGACAAAAAGGTTGGGCCAAATCCAGCTTGAAAAAACACGTGCTGATTTTTGGTCAAGGGAAACGAACATGTTACACAAGCTCCTTCAAACCCAGAATTTACAAGGACATTCAGTACAACTGATTGACCAATGCTGACAGCAAGGAGAGGTAGCTGAAGCTTGTTTATTTGTTGGATGAGGAAAAGAAGAGAGCAGGAAGCAGAGGAAGTGTTCCATGATGAGACACAGCACCCAGCACTCCCAAACATTACCTCACTGCAATGTCTTAGGCTCATTTTTCAGAAGCCACAAACAAAAACAAAACCCACGTGCACTTAGCATGGCTTCTCCGCATACTTTTCCATGGAAAGTAATCTCCCGGGCTCTTCTAGTTCCTGCTGTGATTATGCAATTCTCTGGTTTAGTAAATACAGCATCTGCCAATTGCACCACATTAACACTCCCAGCTCAGCCCTCATCAAACCTAATAGTTGGATATAATTTCACACTGCTGGCAAGCATACAACATTTTCTCATACTAGATGAGAAATACTCCTGTCAAATGACCTTTTGTTCACTTCCCTCTGTACAGGGCCCCAGCAAACACTTACCTTAACTACTGCCTTCTCAAATTGCTTTGGTATTCATTTTCCTTAGGAAGCATGAACCACACTGGGAATTCCAAGTGCACTCATAGCAGTTACACCAACTGTGCTCTCAGTCAAAGAGGCTGTGGCCTTGATTGGCTTTGAAACCAGGTCTGCTATAGAGTTTTCTTTTTGCCAGTGCTTTCAAAGTTACAAACAGCAGAGTTACTCAGGACTTCAGAGAGTCTAATAAAACCACAGTGACTTTTGTGGAGAACAAGGTTAAATGATGAAGCTTCTTTTATTTTTTTAATAAAAATTTTCTCTTTTCCTTGTGGTCAGTGGGGACAGGACAAGGGGCAATGGCCTTAAGCTGGAGCACAGGAAGTTCCGCACCAACATGCGGAAGAACTTCTTCACAGTGCAGGTGACGGAGCACTGGAACAGGCTGCCCAGGGAGGGTGTGGAGTCTCCTTCCCTGGAGATATTCAAGACCCGCCTGGATGCCTACCTGTGCAACCTGCAGTAGGGAACCTGCTCTGGCAGGGGGGTTGGACTCGATGATCTCTTGAGGTCCCTTCCAACCCCTGCAATTCTGTGATTCTGTGATTCTGTGATTGATAGAGAAAACCAGTAGGATTCAGACAGTGTTTTTCTATGACAGCTGTCTCTAACATATTCCAAAGCAAAGCAGCTTTTGGGGCATCACTGCACAGTATCTTATAGTCCTGCAGGAAACACAAGTTCCAGGTCCAAACCTCCATCTCCTGAGGTTTCTGTACAGGTGCTGAGAACAGCAGCCCTGTTCCACTAGAAATGTGCCAAAACACCTTTAATGAATGTGCTAACTCACACACATCATGCATAATTAACTCTCACTGAAAATAGTCTGTGACTATTTCTCTCAGTGGGCCTCTCTCATTACCTGACATTATGAATTCCCTTATCTGCCTCTTTCATGGCCTCAGGAGTCTGTTGTCCTACAGGAAATACCTTCAGTGAACTGCAAAGGTTTTCAGAGGAATCTGGCATTCAGCACAGCAGTAGATGTTGTTTCAGCATTTTGCTTTAAATGGCCTTTATGTGTTGCTAATAAATTGCTGCCCATAATGAAAGAATTTTTCAAAATATAAAGACCTTTTTGTCATTTTCTACATGCTCACAGTGCAGGAAGGTGGTTTCCCTGTTATTTATAATCAACTCTTAGTTAAGTGTCAGATAAAGGCTCCCATCAGAGTCAAGTGTTTGCTGAGTTTTAAGTGCCTCTGTGAGTAGGAAAACTCTAACAAGGAATATTTACAACCAAATAGAAACATTCTTTTCCCCAAGGGAATTTTAAACCTTCAGTGAACTGTGACTATTTATCTTACTCTAAGTTTGTGGAAATGAGTTTCTGTGAAAGTGACTTTAATAACTATGTCAGTCATCGTGGTCTTAATTTATCTTCTATTCATTAACAATACTTCAAATCACATCTTCAGAAGAAATGGCAATTATAAAAATTGCAACAAATAAAAGGAAGAACCAGGTTGAAAGTAAAGAGATGACTTCAGATGGAATTCTTGGTAAAATACGTGAACTATGCAAATAGGATTTACTCATAAATGCCACTGGGATTTTTCAGTTTGATTGTTTCTATTTACATATCATGCACAGAAACAAAAAAAATAATAATTTTGAATGCAAAGAAAAAAAATTCTAGTACATGTGTTGTCTGAAGTCATTTAATACTTTGTAAGATAAAAGCTGAAGGTCCTAACTAGTAATGGTGATACTTTCAACAGAGTAATCTTGAGCAGTACAAAAATGTGTCTGTTTCAGTAGATAAATACTAAATAAACATGAATAGTAGTTTATCCCATAAAAACAACTCTGCCCCTCTTTGAATGATGATGCTTGGGGACAGCAGTAGTCCAATGAATGTAATTTATACCAGGATTCTGGAATATGCTTTGACAGAAGAGAAATTAGTCTCCTAATTCTAGCTGATGATGTTTGCTAAAGGACTGAACATTTCCAAGGCTCCTTGTTGCAACATTTCAACAAGCAGCCAACAACTGGGAGCCTTAATTGTCGGGAGAGCTTTCAAAAGAGCATTTGCTTCAGCTCACTGAATTCATGCCACATGCAGTTGGTTCCTGTAAAACACACATGGAACACAAATCTTATGTTTAAGGACCTTCATTCTTGATTTACAGCGTTTTCATGAACGCAAAGGAAGCGGCGCGCCCGCACCGGGAAGCTGCAGCGGCCGCTGTGCCCTCTAGCGGGGCCAGCCCCGCTGCCGCTCCCCGCAGCCGGAGCTCAGCGCCTCCAGAGGCAGCCAGGCAGGTGCCGGCGTGCCTGGGAAACGGTGCCACTAGGATTGGACCACCTGACTCTACGCCAGGAGGAAACTCTAGGAACTTAGGGGTGAAAATAAATTATTGGTGGTGGTGGTTGGTTGTTCTTTCCTCTCCCCCCCCCCCC